>JARYGA010020038.1:0-34409 GCA_030545235.1 Helianthus tuberosus
TTAACCAGGATGACCCAAATTCAACCCATGTTCAATTCTGTTATGCCTACGCACAGTACAAACATGACCAAGAGAATGTTTATTTCCATCAATAGAATACAACATGTCAATATCAAATCAATTATGTTTTTTATATGGGCTCACACCACATGATAATAACATCACCCCAATTCTACTATATGGATACTCTAGCATGAGTTGATGCATTCCATTCACTCTTTTAAATCTCACTCATACAACCTTACGATATTCTTTCTCAGAAAACATATACTTATTCTCACGTCAGACTGCCGAAGGGTCGTTACATAGACATCCCTTATTTTACAAAGTTGATCGGAAGGTGGTTCGTTGACGTGGTCACAATCACAACCTTACAAGTTCAATCCAACCTGACTGGTCATTCCTTCTTCTGTATCGGTTTGAAACCGTTCCACAAATCAGTGGCGGATCTAAGAACTTTTTTTACCGGGTTCCTTTTGGTAGATTCTCACTATTTTTTTTCCAAATCTTACGAGGTTCTCACTAATTTTTTTCATTTTTTCTAAACCGAATGGGGTTCTTGGGAACCCACAAAAGTGGCCTAGATCCGCCTCTGACACAAATGTCGGTTCTATACTGGTTTTTGTATACAAGTAGCAAACAGGTTCCATTTAATTTGATTAAAATAATAAATTGTCGGATCCATCCTTGCCTTGTTGGGCTTGGGCTTGGGCTACTTTCTAAATTCTTAAACCCAACCGATAGGCCCTGTAACCCGTTTCTCAATCAAATCTACCCGTTAAATCTAGGGTTTATATTTAAACCCTTCTTCCCCATTTCTCCATCTTCCCCACTTACCAGAGATTTCAACCTCCAAACCAAACAGTCTAATTCATCCCAATGGGTTCCAAAAACAAGAAGAACAAGGCGGCAAACAAACCTAACACGGCGGTTGAGGTTACCGGAAACCGCGTGTTCGGCGCCGGTAACAAACCAATTACCGACGAACGGTTCGCGTTGTCACAAAAGGACCCTAGGTTTCAAGATGTACCGAAGCATAAGAACAAGGTAGCGATTGATTCGCGTTTCAGTCGTATGTTCACCGATAAGAATTTCTCCAATTCATCTGCTCGTGTAGATAAACGAGGTAAAGCTAAAAACGACGGCGTTTCGTCTCAAAGTGTTCTGAAGAATTATTATCGAATCGATGAGGATGACGATGTTCAAAGGAAGCAGAAGAAAGTTCGTGAGGATGTTTCGGAATCGGATGATGGTGATGATGACGTGGAGAGTGATGAGGAGAAAGTGGAATCTGAGAGTGATGATGGTGAGAAGGTGAAGAATGTTAAGGAAAAGTTATTGAAATCGGAGTCAGAATTGTCCGGAGATGAGGTTGTGGATGATTATAATACAACGGATACGGATGAGGGTGATGAGGTTTATATTGAGGAGGAGACTAATGCATTGCAGGTGAATTCGATTCGTGCGATTGTTGTTTATAAAGATAATAATTAATTTGTATTGAATGAGGCTTGTTCATTGTTTTGATTTGTATTGGAGATAACAGGAGGAGAATGTACCTGAAATTGATAAAGAAACTCACAGGCTAGCAGTTGTTAATTTGGATTGGAATCAAGTTCAGGTGAGTAAGATTATTGTTTTTTTTACCTTTTACTTTAGTTTGAATTAAGAGCTGTTGAATGTTAATCATTTCAAGCCTTTGTCTTTGTTCTTTTACTCTTTAGGAATTACTAAATTCTTTTATACATGTAACACGCTTGTATATGTGTATCTTTTCTCTCGCGACATAATTGGTCTTAGGGTGTAAATGAGTCAAGCCGAGCCAGGTTGGGCTTGGGCTTGGCTCGTTTATCTTAATGAGCTGAAACACTTGAGCTTGGCTTGTAAAAAGCTCAATCCAGGTCGTTTATTCTTAAGCTTTTTTATTTTTGTACGCCAATACTGATGCACATAAAAAGTACCAAAAATAATATTTTTAACATATGCATAATGCTGAATTTTTATGCTGGATTTTTATAATTAATATATATTAAAATTTGGGTTGTAATCTATACACCTTAAAAAATTGGCATTAATTTAAACGAGCCAACTAATGAGCAAGCTTACCTTGGCTCGGGTTGTTTACAAATGAGCCGATTTTGGGCGAGCATTATGAACAGCCGTAGTTGGTCTATGTGCTATTGTACAGTTCCTTAACATCATATCTGTGTTTCTTCTGCAGGCAGTTGACTTGTTTGTTGTGTTAAGCTCATTCCTGCCAAAAACAGGCCAGATTATGTCGGTGTCCGTATATCCTTCCGAGTTTGGACTCAAGCGCATGGAAGAGGAGGCAGTGCGTGGTCCCGTTGGTTTATTTGATGACGAGGATGGGAAAAATAAAAATGATGATGATAGTGACAACAGTGATGATGACAATGAAATTGATAACGAAAAGTTGCGTGCTTATGAACTAAGTAGATTAAGGTAATTAAATCTTGATTAATAAAATGTTCAAGCGTCTGTTTGCATATAATATTTTAGTATTAGTGGTTTGTTTTCGTATCAGGTACTATTTTGCAGTGGTGGTATGCGATTCAATTGCTACAGCTGATTATATATACAAAAGCTGTGATGGTATTGAGTTTGAAAGATCATCAAATAAGCTAGATTTGAGGTTTATTCCAGACTCTATGGAATTTAAACACCCTGCACGTGATGTTGCTACCGAGGTACTATTATTTAATTTATTTTTTCATTTTTTTGTGTAGCATATTAAATTATTAATGCTATAATTCTTTGGGTATGTTTGGCATGAGGTTTTAGGAGCTTCTAGCTTTAAGCTGTTAAGAAAAAACTCCTACTCAATAAAAAGCCTTGTTTGGTTGAAGGAGCTTAAAGCTTTTAGGTTAGGAGCTTGAAGCTTTTGGTTGAACGCTCCTACTAGTAGCGTTTAGGAGGAGCTACAAGCTTTTAGGGAAAAATGACTATTTTAACCTCTAAATGACTATTATGTTTTTTTAGTTATGTCCATTTTGGTCATTTTATACATTTTATTAAAAGCTCCAGCTACTCTGCCAAACACCTAAATATATCTAAAAAGCTACAGCCACCAGCTACTTTTGCCAAACATACCCTTTATGTAAATGATCTTTTTTTGTCTCAGGCTCCGGCAAATTACGAAGGTATAGATTTTCAAACTCGAGCATTGCAACTCAGTAAAATTGATCTTACTTGGGATGAAAATGAACCTCAGCGCGTCAAGAAGTTTAAAAGGAAAATTAACGTCGACCAGGTATGGAAACGTCTTTAATCCTTTATTATTTTTTGTATAATTTTATTATTACATTAAAAACCCGTTTTTTAGCATTTGATATGTGTTGTAAAATGCCAAAATCGGCCCTGAGGTTTGGCCTGATTCGCCTGTTACATCCAAAATAACTTTTTTTTTGTGCGCGGGTATATATATATATATATTATAATTATTTTTATTATTTAAAGGTGAAAAAGACAATTAAAAAAATTGTGTGTATATATATAGGTGTATATGGTTCTAGAGTGAACACTAGTGTATTTGTGAACTGAGTGAACAAATCCTGGCCATTGATTTACACTTATGTATTGATAATCAAGGGCTAGGATTAGTTCACACAGTTCACTATCAAGGGGTTGTTCACAAATGAACCTATCCCTATATATAAATGTGTGTATATAGGTATATATATTATAATTATAATTATTTTTATTGTTTTTTATTAAAGTTAAGAAAGAAAAAAAAAAAAAAAAAACAGAAAAATAAATGGGTAAATTGCCAAAATCGTCTCTGAGTTAACGATACATTTAAACTGGGTTTGTGATTTGATTGGAAATGGCAACAAAATGTCCAGATAAAAAATATATAAATATTCTGGATGTAACAAGCAAATCATCTCAAACCTCAGGGACGATTTTGGCATTTTTACTCTTATTTTTTGTAAAACTTTATTATTACATTAATAACTTTTTAGTATTTGATGTGTGTTATGACACCATTTTATGTTTATGAAGGAATCCAAGTATGTTAAGGATGAAAATGAATTGAAGGAACTTATTGCTTCAAGTGAGAGTGAACCCGATGAAGACGAGAATAACGTTGACGGTGGCGATAAAAAAAGACAAAAAACCGATGCATACCGCGCTCTACTTCAGTCTGGTGACGGTTCAGATGAAGACGAAGAGGACGAGAAAATGGATATGGAGGTGACTTTCAACACCGGTTTAGAGGATCTCAGCAAGAAAATTCTTGAAAAGAAAGATAAAGAAACAGAAACCGTTTGGGACGCGTATCTTCGTGAGCGAAAAGAGAAAAAGAAAGCTAGAAAGAATAGATCCAAGAATTCTTCAGACGACGATGATGATGTTGGTGGTTCAGATGAACAACCCTTTGAAGAACGGGGCGATTTCTTCGTGGGAGAAACCGCAAAGAAGAAGAAGAAAGCGTCTCGTGATAAAAAAGATAAAAAATCTGAAACGGGTGATGAAGGTGAAGCAAGTAGAGCGGAACTTGAATTATTACTTGCCACAGATGAAGGCGGAGATGCTAATAACGTGAAAGGATATAATTTGAAACATAAAAAATCCAAAGGGAAAAAGGGCAAAGCCGACATTGACGAAGAGAAGATACCGACTGTTGACTATGAAGATCCGCGGTTTACATCTCTATTTACCCGGCCCGAATTCGCTTTGGACCCCACGGATCCCCGGTTTAAAAGGCATCTTCTTTTCTTCTTTAGTTCCTATTTGTTTTGGTAATTTGTTGGTGGAATGATGATATATATTCATTTATTGATGTTTTGTTTGTGTACTGGTGTTCAGGAGCGCGGCTTACGTGCGCCAGGTGGCACACAAGAGTAAGGGTGATGTGGATGAGATGGAGGGACGACATAACGATGTACCTGTAGCAGATGAGGCTCCACAAGCGGATGACATAAAGGATTCGAAGAAAGACAAGCATGAGATTGCGATGTTAATGAAGTCTGTTAAAATGAAATCCAAACAACTTCCTGTGTCGTCACATGGTAAGAAATCCAAGAGGAAAGAGAAATAGCTTGGTTGTATCTCAAAATTTTGATAGATTTTGCTTTATGGTGGTGAGTTTTATTTTTTCAAAATCGCGTTTTTGGATCTGGACATGCGCAACATACCATGGCGGGAGGTTATGCAAGGGACGCAGAGGTGCAGGGTGGTTTGTTATTGTTTGTCTGGTTAATTTAAGTGGAGCTTGTTTTTCACTTTGTGATTAGTTCTATCGTTAAACAAGAGACAAGGCTTTTTTTTACAATCTGATGTACTTCGATTATTTATTACAATAGACAAGGGTTATCATGTCTTCTTTTCTCACAACTATAATAAGAAACTCTTAAATAGTATGAGATTTTTGTTTGCTTTGCGATTCCAGATTTGGTGGTTAAAAGTATACCTGGTAAAATGGGCAAGTAGTGAATGGAAAAAAAATAGTGGAAACCTTATATGATTTGGAAAAAAAAACTAGTGAGAATTAGTGAAGATCTACCAAAAGGAACCCTCTGGACAAAATTTCTGGATCCGCCACTGATCAGACATCATGGGTGTGAGGCTTTTAGCATACCGATCTCAAGTAGCTTGGCTCGTTTACATACCTAGTATCAACCCCTAAGCATGAGATAGTCTTCTTAATTTCATGATCAGTTCAAACTTCGCTCAATGTATATCTAGGAAGTCTAAAGATGATTTGAACACAATCAGGGTGGCCGGGGCACTCCATGGGTAGACCTGCCCGGGTTCGAAGCCATGCCAGAACACCGCTGCCACCCTTGCGGGTATAGCTGGCGGGTTCGTCTGGCTAGCTCCACGTAAACTCTCTCAATTTTATATTCCCTCTGCAAAAAACTCCCAATTTTATATTTCCATCTACAAAAAGAAAACTCCTCTCAAAATATCAATGAATTCGTGGACCTTAGAGGAACACATTGTGTTGGCTATGTCTTATGTCGCAACCCATCACAAACGCTCATCCACTAGTAGATGGGTTTCGTTTTGGAACCGGGTGTTCCAACAATTTTGTTTCCATGTTGGTGAGACCACCCGAAATGTGGATTAACTAAACTCGCGTTACTCGTTTACCCATTTCAAATGTTCAAGATTCCATGGGAGGTTCATGAATGTGGAAAATCCGACGAGTTCTCGGAATCGGAAGTCATTCAAGTGGTCCTTCTGGAAGACAAACACGCCTACGATGAGGACTTTGAGCACGTTGCGTGACAAATTATTAGGATATATGTTTAAGTTTTATGTTTTATTTTTATGTAATGTTTAGGTTTTATGTTTTTTTTATGTAATAACTAATATGTAAGTTTTATGTTTTATTTTTATGAAATGAAGTTTTTATGTTTTATTTTTATGTAATTCTTAAGTTTTATGTTATATTTGACTTTATTTAAATTAACAAAAAATGGTTTATGGCATGGGTAGGCGTCGCTGGTGTTTACCATCTAATAGGTACTTTGAAATAAATTTGACACGACGCGTGTTGATTGGTTGGAGCCAGTGTATTATCCTTGAGTGCCCCTCCCTTCCTCCCTCGTATCAATTAGTACCATAAAGCTTACATAATCTATTCAAGTTGTCTGGTGCAAAACTGGAAACCTAATTCACAGAATCAAACCATCCAAAGCACTAGCATAATCCTCTCAAATGTATCTTGACTTGCAATAAAAATGCAATCCATATAAAATAAAAGGTAAACCTAGAGGATATTACATTTTTTACACGATTTAAAATCACACCCTTTAAAATGGGGTATTAAAAAATGGATGTTATATAAATCAGCCACACACTCCCCCCACTTCTGGTATCAGAGCCATAGCGCTCCTGCCACCCCTTTCTAAGGTTTGTGTAGTATGCTCTGTGACTGCCGACTTTGCGCGGATCTCTCACATCAGAACACTAACCTTATAAGGTCTTGTCAGTCTGGTCTGACACGCTGAGTTTCTTATCTCGAGTCCAAAAGTAGCTTGTTAGGTGAGTCGTAAGTCGGAAAGGGTCCGCGGTAATTTCCTCAAAGTACGAGCTTGAGGGTAAAGATAAGAAGTGTTAGAAGTCTAAACCCAGATATGAATCCAGATCAGGGTCTTTCCCGTTAAAATTCCAGTTTCCGTCGGTCGTCTGCGTCAAAGATTGATCAGTTATATGAGATCTCTTATATTTCTGATGAGTCTAAAATCCCTAGTACTAGTATGCCTTTAGTTAACCCTTATAGTGTCTTCAGAAAACCCCAAAATTCTCTCTCCAAAAAAGTAAAACAACTAGTCAGTTCTGCGTCAAACCCAGTTGTTAAAGAGTTTGTGCAAACCTCCAAGTTTGATTCACACCAACTCCCAGCAACAACATCTGAACACCTCGTCCCTCTCACTCTTCCCTCAGATCTTCCAAGGATCTGTCTATCAAGGATATACACATATCCACTTCGGTGCCATAAGACTAGCCCTAACCTTCCATGGGAGAAAATGACTACCTGCGTTCTCTCGTATCGCCCTAGTCGATAATAGATTCGTGGAGTACCAGCACGCCTGTATTGGTACCATCCAGACCACGTTAAACGCCGGAACCGTCTTCGTCACCTTCTATCCCAACTTCAATATGCCTCTCAATGATCCTTCATTGCTAACAGCCTTGAAAGCCCATATCCAGATCGGTGGTACGCCACAGGTCAACACCTTTTAGGCCACGTTTCACTACCAGATGGCATATCGTGTCTAAAATCACTCTTTGGACATCATGGTTCCCGGATCGCAGGATAACTCTGGCGATGCTCTACTCATAGACATCGACTCCAACGCCACACCAACCTGCACATATGTTCCCAAACAGTTATCTAGAGAAGAACTTACAAAGCTTCTACCTGAGAAATGGATAACCAATTACGAACAGATCCACCAAGCACCGGTTCAGACAACCACAACCCCAGACTTTGTCCGCCATCAGGATGGACAAGTTGAAGTTCGGTTTGCAAAACAAGATCGAAGAGAGATTTTCTCTACGATAAGCATGATGCAACCGGCAGAGGAACCACACTTCCCGTTCGATGTATGCGATTGCCAGGAATGCATGGACGAAGCATATGAACTTGAGTACAAGGAGGAAACCAAAAACAAAAAGAAAAAAAGGGTCCCAAAATGCCCTAAAGAAAAGATATGAGGCCGGAGATCCAAATGTTGGTCTGCTTGGAGAACCATCAGGAAAGTTTGACTATTATGTCCTGTATGGAGACTCAAAACCAAAACCCAAACAGACACAACCATCCAGACCGAGACATCCACCAACCCAGGTAGATGAATGCTTTATGCTCGGAACAACACCTCCAGTCCCTTCCTCCCCAGAATACCAAGTTGAATTCCCACCATTAACCTCTTTCGAAAATACCCAACAAAAACCAAACATAGCTGGAAAATCAAGAACCCAACAACCGTTGGTGCAACCGGTGTTCCTGAATCAATAACAGCTGTTGAAGCCACCCTGAATTGGCAAAGTGAAAATGTTGTTGCCCAAAACAAGGTGTGACACTCTAGGTTTTCCCGAGCAACTTTCTTGTATTAGCATTGTATGTACATATATTATTAAATGAAAGTTTGTGATTTATCTTGATGTGCTATGTGATCCTTGTATTAGGTTATGTGTATGTAGTATATATATATATATATATATATATATATATATGTATATGCATGTTCTGGTGAACCGAAACCACAAAGACCCGACCCGAGACCACGCGGTCTCGAGTGAACCGAACCAGTTGGGCCACACACCCGTGAAGCCCACTCGAAAACCCATTAGGGTGCACCGACCTTAGAACGGGTATAAAACCCTTACCCAAGCCAACATTTCCCCATTTTGGACACTCAATCATCATCCCAAATCCCCAAACATCCCCTCACACTCACTCCCACACTCTCCTACATTCTCTCTCACTAAAACCTTAGCCGCATCACCCTTCACCTCTCTCTCTCTCGGACTCAACCGGAAGCATCAAGACCCTCGGATCAGCTTGGGAACTCCCTTCATCGTCTCACACGCATTCGCACCCAAGTGAGCTCCGGTTAATTCCATATATCTCGGTTGTTTAGTGGTAGGATGTATTATGGATATCGTTGAGTGGTAAAGATGTTTCCTTGATGATGATAAACATGTTTGAACATGAATAAGGTGCACATTTGAATGATAACATGAGCTGTTTTCATATATGTGTAGAGTAAAAATGTCAAGTAGATAACTAGGATCTCACATGATTAGGGTTAAACACTTGTTTGATGACATTGTCTATATGAGGATTAAGTGTGGATAATGAAATAGTTACATGTGTTTGAATGATGAAATAAACCGAACTATGAATAGATTTTGGTAGACGATGTATGCTTATTTTGAATAATCAAGTATGCAAGATGAAAACCCTAAGGATGAACCGTATGAACATATGATGAAGATGTGTTGAATATGATATGAATATTTGAAATTGTTGTGTTTGATCCGTTTGGTTAAGAATTAGACAAGGAAACATGTTTATGCATTTCTATTGGATAGTACAAGAAATCATGTCTGTGAAATGTAATTGGATAGTACATCAGAGGTTCTAGAAGGATCTCCTCACCAGACAAACGAGTCGAGACCCCCGGTTTCGACTCGAGACCAGGCAACAGACATCAACAACTCGAGACCAGCAGCCACACTTCCTGGACTCGAGACTGGTACGATCTCGAGTCGAGACCCCCTGATCTGCACTCGAGACGGGACTCGAGACCCGCATGATTTCGAGTTGGTCATACTCCGCATGTGGATTTGAGGGTGTGACAGATTGGTATCAGAGCCATTGGTTATAGTGAACTCGGTTTTAAAAAAAGAGAGTCTTTTTGAGAAAAACCAGACTATAACCCGTGACTCGTGACGACACTACACTCCAAGTGCAAGACTCAACGTATTAGACCACATGGCTCGGACTTGTGTTTACTTGCTTGTTTATTTTGTGCCTATGCTCTGCTATACGTACTAGTATGCCTAGTTAGATAGATACACCTCCCTCTTCTATCTCATTCTCGCTACATTACAACATCACACTCATATTGTGTTTTCTGGTTGTGAAGACAATGAGTGGACGCGTAAGAGGAAACGTTAACATGACTCAGGCTCAGTTCACTAACCTGATCAACACGGTGGCTGCAGCTTTCGCAGCTCACCCTGGAGGTAAACTCGTTATTTTAGGATGTTTAGATCCTACCCCCGCATCGTCTTTTCACCCCTAAACCTTTTCGCTTCGCTTTGCTTCTCACGACAGGTCAGCCTGCACCTGCGCAACCACGTGTTTGTACTTTCAAAACCTTTATGGATTGCAAGCCTCTCCCTTTCAATGGCACTGAGGGTGCCATAGGTCATCTGCACTGGATCGAGAAGGCCGAAGCTGTGTTTGCTGTCGGCGAGTGTCCCCCTGCTAATTGGGTGAAGTTTGCTACTGGTACGCTTGAAGGAAACGCACTTTCATGGTGAAAGGCGCAGATTCAGATGCTTGGTTTGGAAATTGCTAATGCCACTGCTTGGGAGGATTTCAAGAACATGATCAAGGAAGAGTACTGTCACAGGGATGACATCCACAAGCTCGAAAATGAGTACTACGAGCTTAAGATGGTTGGGTCGGAGATTGAGACTTACACCAAGATGTCCAATGATTACGCTGCTCTCTGTCCAAACATGTCTCAACCTGCTTATCGAAGGATCGAATTGTACATCAAGGGTTTGGTTCCAGAAATCCAGAGCTTGGTCACTTCAGCTAACCTCACTACCATTCAGCCAGTCCTTCGTCTTGCTCACAAACTCACTGATCAGGCTGTGGAACAGGGCAAGCTGCCCAAAAGGATTAGTGCCACCACTGGAATTTCTAGTGATAACAAACGTAAGTGGGATGGAAATCAGGGTAAGGATGCTAACCCCACTCAGGCCCCAGTTCAGCAAAGGAAAACTGAAAACAACAAAGGCCCCCAGCAACAGGGTGGCTATCGAGGAAACCACCCCAAGTGTAACAAGTGTAACCGACACCACAGTAGGCCCTGTGGAAAAAGCCAGTGTCAGCGATGCAACAATATGGGGCATGAAGCCACAGACTGCAGAAGCCAGCTCCCAGCTAGGTAGAATCAGCAACAGCAGCAGCAAGGAAACAACCGTGGATGCTTCAAATGTGGAGCAACAGGGCACATGCGAAGGGATTGCCCTGAACTGAACCAGAACCGCAACAACAACAAGGCCCTGGAAAGAACGATCAAAACAACAACAATGGCGGAAATTGTTGGTGCACTACATCTGTTGACTTCGTCTTGGATCGAGTCTTAGCCTTAGAATATTAGATTAGGGCACGTTTTATGAGAAAATATGAGAGTGTATGTGTCTTAGGTCAAGGTTTCGCTCATAGGGTCATAATCAGGTGATTTCGCTTATTTGGACACCTGATTTCTCTTATATGGACATCATGTCCATATGAGCGAAATCCCCTACCCTATATATATGTGATATGAGCGAAATCACAGATAGAAGTTCTTGTTATCCATACCGAAGTGCTGCCGGTGTGAGATTTGGCTGTAAACGTTGTCATATTAATCAGAAAGGTGATTTAAGTGAAGATCTAGCTGTTTCTACGTTGATTACTTGTTTTCCGCACCTGTAATTGACCAAAACTCCTCTGATAGACTCGTTCGGGTCAGAATACGATCCTACAAGTGGTATCAGAGCTTCAGGAGAAGGAGTTCTACAGAGATTTGCTGGATTTCATCATAAATTCTTACTTTTACACCTTCTTTCTTCATCAGAACGAGATTTAACGGTCGGAATCTGCTCAAAATTTCACAGACTGTGCGTTATTGGACATAGACAAATCCCTTAAAGTTTGAGCTTCAAATTCAAAGTAAAAATGGACAAAATGGATCTCCGAGTTGATTCCGCTTATTTGAACATCCTCTGATTTCGCCCCAATGACCATCTAATTTCGCTTTTGTGGACATCAGAGACTCCTGATTTCACTTTTGTGTCAACATAAGATCCTGATTTCGCTTTTGTGTCAACATAAGATTCTGATTTCGCTCATGTGTCAACTCTAATCACCTGATTTCGCTCATAAGGTCAATCAAGACCCTGATTTCGCTCATAAGGTCAATCAAGAATCTGATTTCGCTCATAAGTGCCTGTGTTTGAACAACGTGCATTGAAAAATGAATGCTGAGTTTTACAACGCGTTTGCTACAACTCCGACTAATCCATCCGACATTGCTAAGAACATGACAATGGAGAATGAAACCGGAACAATGCAAAAACCCCCGAAACTTATGGGAATTGAGGATTATCACGGGTGGAAGAAACGGTTTGAGAATTGGGTTCAGGCGAATCATTTAAAAGCTTGGGAGAGCATCGAAACTGAATATGAGAGGCCAAAGAATTCAGCGGGAGTCGGTAAAATCATTTCAGAATTCACGGAGCAAGAAAGAGAGAGTTACAAAGGAGAAAAGATGATGATCAATTTGTTACAACAAGCTGTTAAAGAAGATATATTTGTGTTGCTTCAACATGATGAAAACGCTAATTCTATTTGGGAAGGTCTTGGAAAGAAATTTGAGGGAAGTACTGAAATGCTACAAAGTAAAGCAGCTTTGTTGAAAAAGGAATTTGAACTATTTACGTGCATGCCTGGTGAAACAACAAAGAGTCTTATTAAAAGATACTGTCATCTTGTACGCACTATGTCACAGTTGAAGATTACAAAAACTCCAGCAGAATGGGTTGAAAAGCTTGCTGATGCGTTACCGCAACAGGAATGGGGTACATATCTGATGATATTGAAAAATTCTGGACAGTTTAGAAGGTTATCGATTGCACAGTTTATAGAGAAGTTGGAGGCACAGGATCTGGAGCAACAGAAAATTGCTAGAATGAACAGTTCTACTCATCAACAAGATATTAAATTGTACTATAAAGGAAATGTTCAAACTGCTGAAGCAAGTCCAAAGATACAAACCGCATTTAGTGCTGGAAATCAATCTACACCAAGCAGTCAAGGATCAGTCAACACTAGTGGGTTCTCAACAGTGAATCCTCCAAGTGTTCAAAGTTCATCTGCTGGAAATGGTCATCTAATTCAGTGCAATGTAGCTCTACATCTTCAAAATGGTCAAAATTATTCTGAAGAAGTTGTAAAGCATCATATGGGATTATTGGTCATTGCATTAGAGTCTTATGAAGGGTTGATTGCTGGAAAAATTGGTAATCCAATGCTCACAAAGGAAGATTATGACCAAATTGATGCAGAGGAGCTGGAACTGATGGATATTAAATGGGCCTTAGCTAGTGTTTTGAGGAGAGCAGAAAAATTTAGATTGGTTACAGGAAGAAATGATTGCTTGGATGCAAACCTTTCTAATCTAGGATTTGATAAATCTAAAGTTGTCTGTTTTCGTTGCAGGGAGAAAGGCCACTTTAAAAGAGAGTGCAAAAATCAGGAGCCGAGAGGAGCAAAGGAATCATCTGGGAAAGATGATTATTATAGGAAATCCATTTATCAGCAAATCACTTATCAACCGCATCAACAAAAAGAAGCTCAAACGGCACATGGAAGAATGATCGAGGATGCAAACAAAAAGGCTTACTATGGCATCATGGATCAAGATGACGAGAAAGTGGCTGATGGTTTTAGCTGGGACAAGTACATTCCAGCTGATCCTAATGTTAAAGCTTTTATTGCTCAGATTGTGCAAAAGCCAGAGTTGATGAAGGAGTGGGTGGATGTGATGTCGGATACTGAGGAGAGTCAAGATGGAAAATCTGTTTCTTCTGAAAGCAGTGATGATGATGAAGAAGTTGAATAGATAAACATTGGAAAATCCCATTTATCTTCTGACAGTTTTGAATTTTATTTTGCAGAAAAATTGAAGAAACTGAAAGAAAGGAAAGCTGCAAAAGATTTAAAAGAAGTCAAAGTGATTGAGAAGATTGTGGAAGTTGAAAAGATAGTTGAAGTTGAGAAGATTGTTGAAATCACAAAACCCTGTCTTACATGTTTAGAGTCTTGTAAACAATGTATAGAGAAAGATGAGAGGTTTAGTGAGTTAGAAAAGTTGAAAGAAAAGTTGTTGTTTGATGTAAAAAATTTGAAACAGTCATATGATGTATTGAACAGAACTGTGAATAGTCTGGAAAAGACTAACTCTGAAAGAGAGAAAGCTTTGAAGATGTTGAATGCTACCATGATGACAAAGCAGAAAGAGATCAACTTGTACATAGAAGAATGTGTAAAGTGGAAGAAAGAGTTGGATAGTGAAGCAACTGAGAATGAAAGAATCAGAAGATTGCTGCAAAGTTACAAAGGTTGTGACTACATAATTGATAGAATTTATCCAACAGTTGAAGGATTTGAAGCGTTTCAAGGTGAAGAAACAAAGCCAAAGAAGAAAAAGGATACTGGTAAGAAACAAGGTGTCTGTTATAATAAGTGTCCGCCTCCGATTTGGGAAGGGTACTCGTCTAGAAAACCTAACGAGGAAGAACTAAAACAGGCAGTCAATATTAAGTTAGAATCCGAGATAACCGATGTTTTACCGGATAATATTGATGTCACGTTCACAGCGTCCGATACAGATCATGAGTCAGAACTGATAAAAAGAGTGGTTGGTCAGGTGTTGGATAAGGATGAGGAGTCAGAGTCAAAATCCGAGTCCGAAAGTTCGTGTCAGTCTGTTGGAAGTTCGAGTTCGTCTGTCAAAAGTTCAAAGTCGTCGGGAAAACGAGTTTACAGTAAAGAGTTTTTGTTGTCAAAATCTAATTTGAATGATGAAACATTTGAAGTTGTGTATACTTTGAATGATTCTGACAAATTATATTTTGATAAAGAGTTTCCAATAAGAGGTGTCAAAACTGATTTGATAAAAAAGGTTTTCAAACTAACAGAAATTAATATTTCTGAAATAAAAGATGAAAATCTTAATGTAAAACCTAAACCTTACACCTCAAGAGTACAACAACGTTTGAACAAGAAAAAGGGTTACAATTCTGGTTCTGGTTTTCAAAAGAAACCAAACCACAATCGTAGCTACAAAAAGAAAGGACTTGGTTTTATTCCACCTGAAAAATATAAAAATGAAAAATATGTTCGAGATTATAAATCAAAAATGACATATGTTGCAGGAACTAGCCATGAAGAAGAAGCAAAGAGCTCATTCTGGAAACAGTCAAACCAGGAGTTTCTTGCTGAAAAGATGAAGAATGGAGCTTATCAAAGGAAAGAAACAAGAATCTGTTTCCGATGCAATGAAGCTGGTCACATTGCATGGAACTGTCCGAAAGTGACAAATACAAAACAGGGAGTTTCTGGAAAACTAAAAGAAGTTGTTGTTGATAAAACCGAACCACCAACTGAAAAATTTAAAGTTTTCAAAAATTCAACATTTGAAGTTGGTGAATGTTCGAAGAGATTTTACAAGCGAAGTGTGAAACTTGACAGCCAAAAATGGGTTGTTAAGAAATCTGAAGTAAAATCTGGCGATGAATCTGATTCCACAAAATCAGAGGAGCCACAGTTTGATGAGAGTGATGAAAACTCAGTTCCTTCAATGGATGATGAGAACTTTCCACCATTGAAGACTGAAAATTTTAAAAGGAAAACTGGAAAGTCTGAAATCTCAAATCAGGGTTATTCTGAAAAGGATAACTTTGATGTTGAGAAAGCATTTAATGGAAAAATTAAAAAGATTTTCGGAAAGATGGTCGATGGGAAGGTTAAAGGGGTTAAGGAGTTTTATGCTAAAAAGAAAGCAACTTACACTCCAACTGCTTCTGAATTGAAAACACCCAAGGCTGGTCAGGCTTGGGTGGACATTTTCTTTGCTTGAAAAACCTGATTTGCCGGAGATCCCAAGTTTGTAATCGTGGATCAGGAATCGGCATCTTTCTTAAAAATTGATTGTGTAAATGAATCTTAAAGTTTGTTAAATTTTACAGATTGTGAATTGCCGGAGCTTCCAGGTTGGTAAGTGCGAAGCAGGAATCGGCATCTTGATTGGTAAAATGGTTTTGTGTAGATGGTTTATTCCTACATATGTTTTAAATGTTGGATATTCTTACAAGTGGTAAAAGGTTGCTTAATTGCAAACGGTAAATCAGGGATATTAAATTGTACTTGATTTACTATATTTGATAAAAACTGACAAGATGATGAACCATATCCCCATACTTAACAAGTGGTAAACCTACAAGTGGTAAAAACAAACTCATTTTCCGGAAAAATCATTTTGATTAAAACAAACTTAAGTGTTTTGAGATCTAAATGAGAAAATGGTTTGTGATAGGGGGAGTTTTGATTGTTTATGCCAAGTGGATGGCGAATTGAAGTGATTCGATGTCAGTTGTCAAGTTTTTGTACAGTTCATGTTATGTTTCAAGTGGGTCAAGAGTCTAGTAGTTTTCAAATTTCCTAAAATGTGTTTGCATTTTAGGGGGAGTAGAAGTTTTCAGAAAATCCAAAAACATTTGAAAATTTGAAAAAGACAAAAACATGATAAAATCAAAAATGAGTTTCGTTGTGAAAAGAGGAAATGATAGTACATCAGTAGACAGTCACAGTATGCTAAATAAATGTAATGTTTAAATAGCGTTAAACAGTCTCACTGATGATATGCCGATAGGTTTTTACACATTTAGTAAGTTTTTTCGGGATATAAACTAAATTTCAAACTTGCTTATTTCGTGGGGAACACTACTTGGATATATAGGTAACCCCTGAAATCTCGTTTGAAAGGTCCCTCTTTCTGAGATACTAGGTCTTTATGCTCAGTGATATCTAGGGTATTATCCCGGGACTTCTGCTGAAAGAAATTTCTGACCTAGTCCCCGGAGAATACTTTCCGCATGCTTGAAATATAGCGCAGCCCTCAGCAAATTGATGAAACAATAAAATTGACAGTCATTGCTGTTGTAATCAAAAGATACTCTAAAGGGGACTCACCGAAAGTCGAAGCCGTCATCTCTCTGCGTATCGAAAGATCGACCTGAGCTCTCACGGCCCTCGCACTATAATTTATTCCCCTGACAGATATCATCTGTGGTATACTCACCTGTAAGACTGAATATTGGGATCTGGATACGGGAGTATATTCAAGAGGTGGGACACATGAATGAGTTTAAGTTCTGAAAACACCTAACTCATATCCTGAATCAGTTGAAATTTGTGTGAGAATTTAAGTGGATCAGTATATCGGCAATCTAAGTGAATTGTTTAATTCTTAATGTGTAACTAAGCTCAATGGTACTCGTGACTTGTCATAAACTGATATGATCCTCTTACACAAACTCACAAAAATAGTGTCTGTAAATATTTCTTTACTGCATTTCTTAATATCTCAAAATTCAAAAAGATTTTCGGTGTGTTTTAGCATAAATTTTGAAAAATCCAAAAAGATTTTCGACAACTGGTGTTGAAGAGCTGATTTTAAAAATTCCAAGTGCTAAACATGATGACATTGTTGTGAGGGGGAGTGTGTCTTAATTGTCAAAATATGTTTTTAAATCAACAAATGGTTCATCTTGTGTGTATGATCTGAGGGAGAGTCAGTGTTGATGCACATGTTTATGAAAAAGAATTAGTGGTGGTGCACTTAATTTGTTAAATTCATAGAACTTATTTCTGGGTTAAGAATGTGCAGGTGTAGCCAGGTAATGATCTTTAGACATGAAGAGTCAGGCTGTTTGAACTGGAGAATCTGTGAGATGGAAAGCCAGACAACGATCCTAAAGCTGATGATGCTGATGATCTGAAGAAATGCTAGCATATCGCAAGGGGGAGTCTGAAGACTTGCAAGAATAGATTGAGAGAAAGAAGCCCAAAGACAGATCAAGACTGAAGATGCGAAGACTCGACACTTAAGACTCGTCAACATCTGAGGGGGAGTCTGTTGGTGCACTACATCTGTTGACTTCGTCTTGGATCGAGTCTTAGCCTTAGAATATTAGATTAGGGCACGTTTTATGAGAAAATATGAGAGTGTATGTGTCTTAGGTCAAGGTTTCGCTCATAGGGTCATAATCAGGTGATTTCGCTTATTTGGACACCTGATTTCGCTTATATGGACATCATGTCCATATGAGCGAAATCCCCTACCCTATATATATGTGATATGAGCGAAATCACAGATAGAAGTTCTTGTTATCCATACCGAAGTGCTGCCGGTGTGAGATTTGGCTGTAAACGTTGTCATATTAATCAGAAAGGTGATTTAAGTGAAGATCTAGTTGTTTCTACGTTGATTACTTGTTTTCCGCACCTGTAATTGACCAAAACTCCTCTGATAGACTCGTTCGGGTCAGAATACGATCCTACAGAAATGGTGCAAGAGGAAGGGTTTTTCTGATAGTACATCAGAGGTTCTAGAAGGATCTCCTCACCAGACAAACGAGTCGAGACCCCCAGTTTCGACTTGAGACCAGGCAACAGACATCAACAACTCGAGACCAGCAGCCACACTTCCGGGACTCGAGACTGGAACGATCTCGAGTCGAGACCGGTACGATCTCGAGTCGAGACCCCCTGATCTGCACTCGAGATGGGACTCGAGACCCGCATGATTTCGAGTTGGACATTCACTATTCGAGACCTGCTGGTTGCGACTCGAGACCTCGTGCTCTCGAGTCGAGACCACTTGGTCTCGACTGGGCTGCCTACCTTAGTTATTGGGCCACAATGTGTTTTGTCATGTTTGGGCTGCATGTTTAACTGGACGATGTGCTAACTGCTGATTAACTGTTTAAGGATTAGAAAAAGCCCAATAACTTAAAGGATAATTGTATGTTATGCATGCTATGTGTTAGTTATGTGTAGAATATACATGACTTCCCTGTACCCAAACCTGAACCATACTGGTAACCATGTTAGGACGTGGTGACCAGCGTGCTTGACCGAGTAAACTAATCTGCCGAGCAACCCAAGGTGAGTTCACAACTTTTAAAGCATGCGTTCCCGGTGGTTGGGAAACGGAACTTAAACAACGCTATCCCCTTTTAAGGGATACAAACCTACTTTTCTCCCCTAATGCGGGACCCTTAGTTAATTACTATTTATACTGGATGCAACAAGCAACACTAAACACAACTCTATCACTCAAGTCCCTACTACTTAATACCGATTAGTCCCCGGGGCCTGGCGAACGGATTATTAGTTGATAGCGCTATTTAGGTCTCACCAGCCTCACACCGTGCCCGCGTATGGGATCGGGCGTGAACTAATAGACTCTGGCAAACCATCAATGATGATAGAACATTGACAAACGGGGCACTCTACGGAAACGTACGGTCGCATAGTATTCGGTATTGTAAACAGTTTAGTAGCTTACTTTTGGGGTAGCTCCCCATGGCATGGTATAAATGAGTAAATTAACTGTTGGAACAAGTTTTTTGAATTAAAACTGGGCAAACTCGTGAACTCGCCAACATTATGTTGATACCCTACTGCATGCTTTGCAGGTACCCAGTGACTCAGGAGCTTGCAGCTTGGGGATGTGTAGTGGTCGTCTTAACCCATGTGTTGGGTTCTCTAATGAACATGAACTTTGTTTTAAACTGTTTTGTCTATGCTTCTGCTACTTACTTAAACTGTTATTTGAACTTAAAACTTTTGAACATTAACTATGGTATTTACTAACCCTTGTGGTTGGTGAACATCCTTATTATTATTTAAATGCTCAGTATAATTGGTGGCTGGATCCTGGTCAGTCACATGCCTCGCGGTCATACTCCGCATGTCGATTTGAGGGTGTGACACAAGGCCCTCAACACCATCCTAGCTCGACAAGATAATATCACAAAGGCTCATGAAGATCTAACAAGCAGAGTTCAAGAGCTATAAAGTATCATCTATGAGATCAAAGCCAAAATCCTTGAGCTACATCATGAACTCCTCCAGCTAGTACACAACTCCCTAGGGCCACAAAGTCCACAAGGTCTTCAGCAAAAAGAAGCTGAAAAGAAATTTCTCAAGGCACAACTTGCAGACCTTGAGAGACAACACAAGCAGCAAAGGGTTTCCACCTATGCTGATGATCCATGGAGACTACCGACAACACCATTTGTGCGAACATCCTTTGATCCTCAACCATTACCAGCATCGTCATTCCTACATAACTCCCCATCCCTACACCTCTGGTCAAAGGAACAAGCAAAAATCAAAGCTAGAAAAGCCTCGCTAACAAGAAGTACATCCTCTAAAAGCACTAACAAAGTTGCATCCTCGAGTAGAGGAAAAGGGCCATCAGGAGGCACAAAGAACATGAGTGATAGTGTCATGATGATGACCTCCACGAAAGCTGCCGATAAATTGCCTACAAAAGAAAATGATATCTCTTTGTTTCTGTAAGCTTTGACTAAAAACAGCAAAGAAAGCATGCAAACGGTCGCTCCAACAAGCAGTAAAGAGTGTATGCAAACGGTCGCTCCGGTGATAGTTGCCCTATTATATGATGACACATCATCATCGTTTTCTGAAGAAAGCTCTGCCTCCCGATCCTATGAAGAGGTACCTCCAACAGATGAGTTTGAGCACCTGTTCATGAATGAAGATAACACTGAAAGGGTCTATGTCTCTGACATTTACGATGAAGCCTCCCAAATGTCGCCTCAAACAAACAAAAGGGCTCCTCCAAACACGGATTCAAAGCAACAGTTCACCTTTGATGACATCCTCCCAGCAAAATGGCGAGACCGAAGCATTGAAATGCTGACCTGGTGCACAGCGGAGCTCCAGTACTATAGTATCGACATGGTAATCAAACGTTTCTTGGCAAGATTCCAAGGACGACTTCGGGATTGGTACATAAGTCTTGGTGAATACAGGCAAACAAACATCCTAAAAATCAAAACCCCAGAAGAATTCATAAACACAATCTATTATGAATTCATTGGAAACCCCCTAGATCATACAATCCGAGCCCGAGAAGAGTTCTTAAAAATGAAATGTTGCTCTTTTCGTCCAAAAGACCTTGAAAAGCATTACAACAGAATGTCTGAAAGATTTTACTGTCTTCAAGGCATTGATGATGTAAACCTCAAGCAAGTGTTCCTGAACTCCTTCCCAGAGTCTCTCTCAAATGAGGCTTACAGAGCCTTAGAAGCAAAAAATATGACGGTTGCTCAAGCTTCCCTTGGTGGGCTTTACCAACTCATCATGAATGCTTTGACAAAGCTATGCAACCAAAAACAATTTTTGGCTGAGTTTGAAAAAACCGGAAGACGACTTGGGTCTGCGTGCAATGATAAACACTTAAAGATAAAATGAAAAGATGATTCGTCATGCAGTTGTTCAAAGCCTCACAAGAAGTCCAGAATTGTCCATTTCAAGAGATCTGGTGATTACTATTCAAGGACAGGCAAACACAACTCTCAGAAAAGGTGGAAGTTCCTGAACAAAAAATCAAAGAGAGGGCGAAACACAAATCGGTGCTATGTCTGTAACAGAGAAGGTCACTTTGCAAAGGATTGCAAAGATAAAAGAAAGACCCAAGCCCTTCTTGAAGCCATCAACAAGGTAGAACCAGTAGATGTTTCTGATATCGAATCCCTATACTCCTTAGATGACGAACCGGGGAAAAGAATGATATGCACCATATCCTATAGCTCCAGTGAAGAATCAGAAACAAGTGAAACACCTGAATCTGAAGAAGAGCCACTACGGATCTACATGATGGAAGAAGGTCCTCAAGATGCTTACGGTGACCAGTCACTAACGGCGGCAATGTTCCAGAAAATCCAAAAATCACAAAAACACAAACAGTATCCTAACCTGAAGGATCACGTGGAAGATTCCCTGTCAGAACAATTTAAAGAAAAGTGTACCCTATCACCCAAAAAGAATCCTCCAGCTCAGCGCAAAAAAAGCAAAAGAAGTCACAAAGCAAAAGCAAAGTATTGAAGTGACCTCCACTCTGCAGATTCCTACCACAGACAAAGGAATCAGTCAGAAAAGCAAAGATGAAGAGTCAGGCCCGCAGGATGAAAAGATAAGGAGTGGCCACAGAAGAAGCTTACTGAAGAAGAAAGGCAAAAGGATAAAGGAGGTCATATAGGCCAAAAAGAAAACAGGAAAACCCTTAGGACGTGAAACCAATCACACGAAGCCAGCAACAGGGAGCAAACAGAAGAAGCTACCCAGAAACCATCATTACAGGAGATAGCAAATCTTCAAGAATCCTCCACAACAGTTCAAGAAAATAAAGAAAGGATCCTTAAAGATTCCCTGCCAGATGACATTGCCTATTTAAAGGCAAGCAAGAATGAGAACTCCCACAACTCAAACACCTCCATTCCAAAAGAAGCAGTCATGAACCCCTCAGAAACCCCAAATACTACCACCCTCATCCAAAAACTTCAAAAGAAAGATGTCCCTGAAGAAATCATCGAGGTGGTTACCAAACACTCTGTAGGATCGTTGTTTGACCCGACTGAGTCAATCAGAAGAGCTTTATGTCCAGTTCAAAGGCGGAATCAGAGAACTAGACGTGAAAACAGCTTGATACTATATAATCTGTCACTTTTATTGCTTTTAACAATGATTACAACCTGGACAAATTTCGGCAGCACCTCGTTACAAGTTCTGGATCCGTACTGAATGAATGAACAAGTGCACTATTTATAATGATGGAGGTTTCGCTTTTATGACCTGCCATATAAGCGAAATATGATGATATGGTTTCGCTTATATGGCATGTCCATATGAGCGAAACTACCTCTTTAACTCCTAAAACTCGTTTCTTGAACCTCGTGCACTGGTTATACTAACCTATCCAATTACGTTACATGATACAAGACGAAGTCAATAGACGTAATGCACTAACAGACTCCCCCTCGGATATTGACGAAGTCTTCAGTGACTAATCTTCAATATGACACATCTTCAGTCTTGATCATTCTGTCTTTTCTTTCAAGTTGTAACATTTTAAGCATCCAACAATCTTTCTCTTCTTCTATCAGCTTCAGGCTCCCCCTTTCGTCAAGCTTCCGTGCTTTGGGATCGACACCTAGCTTTCCATCTACAAGCTTCTCTTTGCTTCACACTTGTCTTCAGACTCCCCCTTAAACTCTGCTCTCGGGATCGTAGTCTGGACTATCTGCAATCAATCAAACATTCATAAATACAATGTTTTCATATTATCAATCAAATTCTCTAATCCACTTCCCCTATCAACAAACTTTATAGATTTGGCAGCATTAAAGAATTCAACTCCCTCACAGTTAATCATCCAAGTTCAAGTTAATGACCTTGGAGATGTCACAAACTGTTTTTGAAATTTTTGATTTTAAATCAAGTTTCAAATTAATGAACTTGTTTTATTTTCAGAAACACAATCAGCTTACTTAGATTTTGAAACTCAGCATTTCAGATATCGGTTGTCGAAAATAAAGCAGAAATCAAAATCTTTTTGTATTTTCTGAAAATATAAAGCAGTAAAGAAATATGTACAAACATATTTACAAACAATATTTTTGTTTGAGTATGCGTCAAAGGATCATATCAGTTTTTGACAAGTCACAAGTACCGTTGAGCTTAGTTACACATTAAAAATTAAACAATTCACTTAGATTGTCAATATACTGATCCACTTAAATTTTCACACAAATTTCAACTGATTCAGGATACGAATTAGGTATATTATAAACTTAAACCCATTCATGTGTCCCACCTCTTGAATATACTCCCGTATCCAGATCCCAATATTCAGTCTTACAGGTGAGTATACTACAATGATATCTGTACATAAATTAGGTAATGCGAGGGCCGAGGGATCTCAGGTCGATACTTCCGTATACGCAGAGAGATATCAGTTTTGACTTTTTGGTATGTCCCCTTTAGAGGATCTTTTAGCTACAACAGCTGCGACTATCAATTTTATTGTTTCATCTGCATGCTGAGGGTTTATGCTATGTTTCAAGCATTTGAGGAAAGTATTATCCAAGAACTAGGTCAGAACTTCCATTCAGCAGAAGTCCCGGAATAATACCCCAGACATCATTGAGCATAAAGACCTAGTATATCAGATTATGAGACCTTTCAAACGAGATTTCAGGGGTTACCTATATATCCAAGTAGTGTTCCCCACGAAATAAGCAAGTTTGAATTTAGGTTTATATCCCGAAAAAGTTTACTAAATGTATAAAAATCTACCGACACATCCACGGTGAGATCATTTAACACATTTAAACTTTCCAATTCTTTAGCATACTGTAACTGTCTACTGATGTACTATCATTTCCTCTTTTTACGCAAAAACTCAATTTTCATTTTATCATGTTTTTTACTTTTTCAAATTTTCAAATGTTTTTTGTATTTTCTAACAATATTACTCCCCCTAAAATGCAAAACCATTTAAAGAAAATTTGACAACCAATACTGATAGCTTTGTCTCGCCATCCATTTTCTGCTTAAAGTGCTCTGATTTGCAGAAAATATACATACCCCCATGATTTACAACACATTGATATTTTACAGTTTGAAAACCGTTTTTCAATCTGATGAAAGTAATCATGTTTGTTCAGCCGTGAGGGTTTCGGCATATTCAATCTACACATATTTTTGTAATTTTCTATTATTTGACAGAAACTAAAAACAAACATATTTTTGGTTTTTAAATTTTCAAATTTTTAGGGTTTTAAAAATATTGTTTATTTATGTACAGAAAACATATAAACTCCATGTTCAACCAAACCAGGGTCCAGCAGCAGCCTCTTCCTCTTGTTGTGCCAGGCTGCTCCAAATTCCAGTTTTACAATCTTTGGTATTCTTGAGCACCTGCACATTCAACTAACTGAATTACTTGAACAATTTAGCCCAGGCCTGTTGAACCTTAGGCATTTCAACACAATAATTTTCATTCAATGCTGGAAATTCTTTGTCATTTTTCACAAAAACTTTCTCAATTTTAACTTCAACTTTCTCATCTTTTACCAAATCAACATGTTTCTTAACAAACCATGTCTGACCTTTTGGTGTACCTCGTTTGTAAAAATGTGAATCTTTTTGAACATTTTGATTTTGAACAACAACTCTTGGTTTCCAAAACTCTTGAGGTTTTGTCATATCAACAGTTGTTTTCCAACTTTGAGTTGTTCTGAATCTGGGTGTGTGAAAATTCTAGGTCTGTCTTGAATCAAACCTGTTCTGGTTTGATTTCCAATTTTGATTTGAAGCAAACTTGTTTGTATTGTACCTCCAAGTTTGTTTCGAATCAAATTTGGTTGACCTTTGTCTTACATTCTCAGATTTTTGTTTCTCAACATCAATCTTCTTTTTGTCAACATCCACATGTTTTAGATTTGGACACTTGCGTGCAAGATGTCCTTTTTTATCACATTTGAAACATGTTCTCATGGACACATCTTTGACCTGTGGTTGTTGCTTTTTCTTTTTAGCAAAGAACTCATCATTAGACTGTCTCAATTTGAGTTCTTTTTCTTCTGCTAAACTGTTTCCTTGAATAAAACTCATTTTAGCTTGAAAATTCGGAGTTTCATTTTTGTTTCTATTCTGTTTCTTCTTATAACCCAAACCAGCCTTCATGTTCTTCTTTTTGAAACCAGATTTGTTATACGAACCTCTATGACTCTTACCAGCAAACTTTGAAATCTCAGACTTTTCAATCTCAACCATTTTGAAAACTTTGTCAACCTTTTCTGAAATCACATGCTGAATCGGGAATACAACATCTAAGAACAATTTGTCTGATCCAATCATGGTATAAACCAATCCTTTTGAATCATCATTCAAATTTTTCTCGGATTTTATGTTTTTCAGATATGCATCATGAAGATTTCCTTCATCTTCATCCTGTGATTCAGATTTACCTGTATCAACTAACTCTTCTTTCAACACACTTTCAACGACTTTACCTACCACCTCTGAATCATGAGACTCATCAGATTTGGAATAGGTTATGTCAATGTTGTCTGGCAATTGGTCTACCATGTTGAAAGCTTTTTCGACCTTTTCCTCATCATAAAATGCAAACTTTTCCGGTGGTGGAACTTGATGAAACTCTGAGCCAATGCCTTTCTTGTTCTGCTCAGACTCACCATCACCCGGTTTTATATTGAAAATTCGTTCAAGCACATATGACGACACGTGGTAACTTTTTAACTTGTTGTTATCCTGTTCTAAATCAGCAATATGTCGCTTTAACTTAGCAACATCCTCAATATAGGAATTAACAACATCTTGTTTTATAGCATACATTCGTTTAAGCTCTTTAGTTGTTTCAGAAAGGTTATTCATTCTTGATTGAGCATATTTCATTTCATCTTTCACTTTCTCATATGACTCTTTTGTAATATGATATGCTAATTTCATAGAGTCATATTCCTTTTTCATTTCTTGACAAGCAATTTCTTTTTGTTCACATTCATTTGTCATTTTCAAAACATTTTCTTTCAAAACTTCATTGTCCTTTTCTAATTTGTTACATTTTTCTGAAAGTTTTTCATCATTTTCTTTAAAAACTTTTTCTTTTTCTAGCATTTCTTGGCATTTTTCTTTGAAAATGTTTTCAACTTTAGTGAATTCTAGATCTCTTGTTCTGAATTGCTTATCTTTTTCAGTACAAGCTCTGCACGGTTCCATGCATTTTTTGCACTGATCAATCAGTTTCAAGTTTTCAGAATCAGAATTTACCTCAGTGATTGGCACTTCGGTGTTTTCAGCAGCTTTTGTCTGCATCTGATCTGCATCATTCAACATTTCTTCAACACTTACTTCATTACCAGCATCACCAGCTTCCAAATTCTCATTCTTTTCTTCTTTCTTCACCTCTTCTTCAATCTGCTGTTTTTCAGTAACAGTTTCTTCAACTTCAACAACTTCTGTGTTAACCTCTTCAGCATTCTTCTTCAGGTTGTTCACCATCTCTTCAACACTCTTCTTCATTTTCTCTTCATCCCTTTTTCTCAGACACGATAACATGGCATATCTGATCTCCTTTTCATGCCTTTTAGCATATGTGTCATCTTTCATCACCTTACTATAATACTCAGCTCTCAACGGAACTATGAGAAGAACATCATCAAATATTATGTCTTTCTTTGGAACAACCGGTTCTCCTTCTCTGTTATAGTAACACTCTCTCTTTTTATCCCATCTTCTGTTGCTGACAGCACTTTCATACTCTTCCTGCATATCACCCATTCTGTTGTAGACCACGTTTCTTTCTCTGTAAGTCTTTTCACTCAAGATCTCTTCTCGAGTTTTCTCTTTGATCTCAACTTTTTCTTCATGGATTTCAGCAGCGTTTTTGTCTTTGTTTTCATCTTGAATCTCAGCAACAAAAACAAACTTTCTTTCTTCTGTCATAGCTCTCCCATGAGCTGTTTTACGAACATTCTCTAAACGATCTTCTTCTGGACAAACTTCAGACCAATCATAACCTTCATCCTCGTAAATAACAGCATAAGCTCTTGATTTCTCTTTCGGTTTATCTTCAATCAACTTTGGCTCTTCTCTGCTTCGATGGTAGATCGCCTTTCGATAATAATCATCGTTGAAAGGACGTTCATTTCCTTCAGCAACTTCAGAGTTTCTGCATTCTCTTTTGAAATGACCCTTTTGCTTGCATCTGAAGCAGGCCACTTTGGATTTGTCGAATCCAAGCTTTGTTGACGCACCTCCAAGAGATTGTTTCCCGGTAATCTCCATATACCTCTGAGCTCTTCGAATACAACTAGCTAAACACCAACGAATGTCAATGAGCTCCATCTCTTCCGGATCAATCTGGTCGTAGTCTTCTTTAGTCAATTCGGAGTTTCCAATTTTGCCAGCTACTAGACCTTCATATGACTCCAGAACAGATGCAAGAAAACTCATTTGCTGCTTAGCTGCATTGATGCTCATTGCGGGAGAATTCTTCAGTTTAAGAGCAATGTTGCACAGAATTTCTTCAGCTTCATCAGAATTTGACTTTGAAGATGAATGATATCCAGAATGATGACTTGTTGAAGTTGTTGGTGGTTCTTTCATCTTTTCACCACTAAATGCTGTTTTTGGTGAACCAATGCCTTTATCAGAAGGTATACTGCCTTTGTAGTATAAGCCAACATTTTGTTGATGTGAAGAACCAGTCATCTTATTCTGTTTCTGCAACTCTAAATCATGACTTTCAATCTTTTCAAACAAATAATCAAGAGAAATTTCATCATATGAAGCATCATTTTTTAAGATAAAAACAAACGTTTGCCACTGATCAGCTCGTGGTAACGCTTCAATGACTTTATCAATAAGTTCCTCTCTTGTTTTATCAATTTTAAAACGTTCAAGTTTGATTTTAAGGTGACAGAATCTCTCTATCATTTGTCTCACTGTCTCTCCTTTTATATTATCAAACAGATCAAATTCTTTTTTAAGTAAGGCAATTTTATTCTTTCTAATCTGTTTTCCCCCCTCAGCTTTAACTCGTAAAGCTTCCCAAACTGATTTTGACGATCCATCATGAGTAAGCAGAGCAAATATATCATTTCTGATTGCTGTCTGAATCAAAGCAATCATTCTCTGTTCAGCTGCGTATTCTGCTTTGTCTTCTCTCGATAACCTTTTGAATGGAAGTTCTTCGCCTTTATCATCTTTTGGCCTTTCGTATCCAAACTCTAAACAGAACCAGCTTTCATGTGCATATGCTTTTGCCCAATTGATGAACCTTTCTTTCCACCATGTGTAATCCTCAATGCTATCAAGAGTTGGTGGCTTTGAGTGAGTTCCGTAAAAGTTATCATGCTTGATGTTCTCATTGATCGCCTTAGTGATGGTTTTTGGTGTAACATTTGCTATGTCAGACGATTCGGATGTGAACGCGTTGAAAAACGTGTTGTAAAATTCCTCAGCCATGATGTAAACCTGAACAAATAATCAAACAAACACAATCAGTACAATCAATATCAAATAAATTGAATCTGACTGACACTTTGATCGATGCGAAATGATCTTGACATGAAAAGGTTCACTTTCGAGCGAAATATGACACACAAGCGAAATCAGACTTTAACACTTGGAGCGAAATCACTTAAGGAACCTTGAAGCGAAATCAACTCAAAGTTTGACACAAGAGCGAAATTAGACTGCCATTGGAGCGAAACCTCAAAGTATTTTGTCACATAAGAGAAATCAGTAAGTTCAAAAGAACGAAACCACATTTTTTTCAAATGAGCGAAACCCTGATGAAGACCTTATGAGCGGAACCTTATGAGCGGAACCTTATGAGCGAAACTTATGAGCGGAACCTCAAAACAATAATGTCCACTGGAGCGAAACCTAATGTTCCAAGAGCGAAACCCCTCAAAATTTGTGACACAGGAGCGAAACTAAGTGTTCAAATAAGCGAAACTACACAAAGTTCGTATAAGCGAAACCTAGTCCGAACCAATTTTAGTCCATTTTTAATCCGAATTTGAATGTGAAACTTTCAAGGGTTTATCTATGTCCAATTTTACACACACTGTGAAATTTTGATCCGGTTTTGACCGATAAAACTTCCTGAAATGATGAAAGAAGGTGTAGAAGTCAGAATATGAGCGAAATCAAGCTAAACTCTTCTTCCTGAGCTCTGATACCACTTGTAGGATCGTTGTTTGACCCGACTGGGTCGATCAGGAGAGCTTTATGTCCAGTTCAAAGGCGGAATCAGAGAACTAAACGTGAAAACAGCTTGATACTATATAATCTGTCACTTTTATTGCTTTTAACAATGATTACAACCTGGACAAATTTCGGCAGCACCTCGTTACAAGTTCTGGATCCGTACCGAATGAATGAACAAGTGCACTATTTATAATGATGGAGGTTTCGCTTTTATGACCTGCCATATAAGCGAAATATGATGATATGGTTTCGCTTATATGGCATGTCCATATGAGCGAAACTACCTCTTTAACTCCTAAAACTCGTTTCTTGAACCTCGTGCACTGGTTATACTAACCTATCCTATTACGTTACATGATACAAGACGAAGTCAATAGACGTAATGCACTAACACACTCCATCACAGATGAATCCCTCCTGAACTACAAAAACCTCCTCACTCTCACCTTTAAGACACAAGGCCCATTAATGGACGGAGATAAATTCTTCCCAGATTATCCCTTCCTAAATGTTTTCAGACTCAAAAACTTGCGCAGGTTATCAAATGAAGGCCTAACCTTCCTGTGGTACCTGACAGAGTCTTTCGTCATAGCCATGGCCTTTAACTCCAACAAACTGTTAGCCTATCTTTTAGACTACCAGTTAGGCTGCTTATCAGGAGAAAAGGAAAACTTTGCCAAGTTCCTTGAATGGTTCCTCCCAATCCATGTCTAGGACCATCTCATGAGGGACTCCCCCAGAAAACACTGCATGGTTCTGTTCCACAAGCCGAGCTATTTTAAAAGGGAAAATTATGATCTGAACTCTACAGGACCACCCAATTTCATACACTCTTGGTATGACATAAATCCTGGAGGGTATTACTACTAGATCAACTACCGAGACGCTTGGATGGAAAACCGCATTAATCTCGCAAAAGCAAACCAGATAAAGACCGAAGATCTGCCACCAAAAATACTGAATGGAGAACACCCGTGGAAGGAAGAAGACCCTCAGACGATTGAATGGGAAAACACGGTCATAGAATATTTCAATAATATTCGTGCGTTTACACACCCTCCCATGATCGTTCAACCAACTGGCCCCAGAAAGAACTCGGTTTTGATCCTGCCCAAGACAACGAACCATACAACAAAGATACGCTCCCGTTTACTATCGAGATTCGCGACTCCGCAAAACTAAATTAAACGGGCTATGGATGCTTTTAAGGGTACTAATGGTGTGCTTAGGACTAAATAAAGTTTTATCACTCTTAAAGTGATAATGGTGTGCTTAGAACTAAATAAAGCTTTAATCACTCTTAAAGTGATGTAAGCGCTTATGTCATGTATTTTGTTGCTTTCCTAGATTTTTTCTATGTATTATTAGGTGTGATGTAAGTGTGATGTCATGGATGATGTAATCAAGCCTCTCCTTGGTCTATAAAAGGAAGGCTCCCCCTCACTTGTAAATCATCCTTGGAAAAAAAATAAAATCTTCTTCTATATTTCTCTCTATCTTCTCCCTCTCACTTGTTGCTTTCCTAGAGGATATTACTATTTCCTTAATAAGAATTTTGAATAACATTGATGTAAAAAAAATCATACATTGAATAACACTGATGTTAAAAAAAAATCATACATAGTTTACTTTGGATTAAAGTCTCTTGTGTCATTTACTTTCGGGTGACAGTTTTTCTTTCGGGTTAGTGATCGTTACACGAATCACTGTATATTTGTGTTCGATATTATTCTTAGATTTATCATTATATTATATTATATTATATTATATTATACTCTAACAAAACACAAACGGAATGAATAGTGTCAGGCAGCTGCCTGACATGTATTCATTGGATTATGTTGTGGCGGTGGTGGCTTCATAACCAGATGACAACTCACTAGTCATTTAAGTCTAATATCATTCTAACAAACAGTCATTATATATAAAAAGAAACCCTCACTTTATTCAAATGTAAGCCATAAGTTGTCTCTACAAACAAATCTATATATTTACATCAAAACTACATAAGAATCGATAAGTAGCTCTGTATGTTCATATAATGACCGCGTATGACATGATTCTATGCTATACCACATCATATATCAACATATTACAACAAAACAAACATAAAAAAATTGGTAAGAATTGATAGTACGAGTATGAAACGCGTGTATGATAATGTGGACGCAATACTTCCTGGCCCAGCCTGACTCGGGTTAGGCGAACCATTCTTTGACGTTGCTTCAGGCCCCAAAGACATCGACGGAGAACCACTGGGAGAGGCCCGCGGGGTTATTGGTAGCGTGTTTGATTCTGTGGCGTTGTAGCCTGAAGATGAAAGATGACTCGTTAGTTATTAAAACATTCACTTATATGAAAACGATAAAAGATTCACTCACAATTAGAAGCTTTCCAGCCCAAAATATTCTTCTCGCGATCAAACACTACTCGATAACCCGTCATGAAGTTTTCTGAAGAAAAAAATTGCCAACACGAGTTACATTTTCCGAAAAGTAACTTTATAAGGCAAAAGAAAACGAAAGCAATGACGAATACTTACGCCCGATGATGTTTACATCCTCACTTTTAACGATACCCAAACAGAACACGGTTCCACCATCCTATGTAATCATAATAATTACAAACTTAGAAATCAAATGAGTTAAAATCAGATATAAAATAAACAAAAATAGCAAAACTTTTGCTTACTTCAAGAGGAACAAAGACAAAGGGATTTTTGACCGAATACTGGTCTCCTCCTTTCATGGTTAGATTCATCAAAGGCGCTTCGAAAGTCTGCTGATTTGGACTGCACAAAAACACATGGCCAAATCCCCAGGTCAAACCGCACACCGTTTGAGGTAAAACACAAGCCAATTTTCATAAGTAATACGGATACGGACCTTAAGTCATAGCAATACTCGAACGGAATGTCAGAACTTGGTTGACTCCGGGTCTCTTCCGTCTGTGAAGCAAACTGCAACGGCAAATTATAAATAAATAAACCATGCCAGTTTAATTAAAAAAACTCAAGAAACAAAAACGCACATGTCACTACATGAAACACGACTTTACTTACACTTTCAGTTATAATCTTGTACGCAGGATCGTTCAAATAAGTGAACGAGGTACCAGTGTCATATATCGCAGTGAAATTAACATTAGTAACATTGTCTCCAACAGTTATTTGTGTCATGCTGATGTTATAAGTTCGGCTGGTACAAATTTTCAAGAAACAAAAAGTTTAATACTCAAGAGTCAAAGTCAAATAAATTACGGAGCACCTTCAAAACGGATTAAAATCAACTTACTGAGGAGTATCCAGATTGAGGGGGGTTTCTCCTTGATCGAAGCTGCCTTTATCTCCGAAATTGATTCTTCCCGCACCATCGGGGCCGAAACACATCGAGAACGAATTGGCGGTAAGACCACTGCTGGCTAAGATGCTAGGAACCGATAAGTTCTCGATGCCGAGCCCAAATAGACCGTTGGGGGCTGCACCATCTAAAAACGAGCCAGTTTGAATCATTCCACAACTGCAATGAATTACAATGAGTACGTATAACCGAATATGTATCTAATATGCTCATACAGGTACAGTTTGACTTTCAAGGTCAATATGGACACATATTAAACTTAAATAGTACATGTGTCTTCCTTATTTACTACAAGTGTTAAAAAAAAAATCACACATGGGAACGTTTGAGTATAGAATTACCATAAAAATCCACACGATTTTTTTAAGATGAATAGTAGGTTTGACCTGAAAAGTCAATGTTCATATTTCTAATGTGTACAGTTTGATTTTTAAGATCAAATAGACTAAACTTCGAAACTCATCAGCCGTATAAATATTTCAACTTTTTAAACGGGTTCTAAAGGATCTTGAATATTAGATATACTAAGTTTGACATTAAAAGTCAATGATCCAAAAGGTATAGGTACATACCCGAACTTGATCTTTGCATCAACGGGTTTCTCAGAAGTATCATCGGTTATCAAATGCAAATTATCTTCTATCAGGATCCCAGTAGACGAAGTATTACTTGAAAGATAATTGACCTGATATGGACATATATCGGGCCTTGCAGAGCATTGTTTCTTTAGTTTACACGAGTCACTACTGCAAGGAACTCTTTGACTCGTGGTGGACGCGTTAGGGCTGTATATGTTGAAATCTAGCTGCTGTTACAAACAAACAATCATAAGTTAAAAATACATGCCTTTAAAAAACATCAACAAACAATTAGTAAATAAGTAAAGTTTCTTGAAGTGAAACAAAATTATAATAAATACATACTCTTCCTGTTCTTGTGACCAATCCTTTGACGCAGCTCCGGCAATCACAAGGAATCCAAAACAAATCACTACCCGTGTCCAGCGCGACCAAAAACCATAAACTCGGGGTACCAACAGAGACATTGGCATAATGCAAGCTGCCAATTTCCCAAAAAAATCAAGAATTATGCTTACATAAATTAGACAAATTATAAAAAATTCAAGAACTATGCACACCAAATTGAAATTTCAAGAACTATGCATACCAAATTAAAAAAATATATATAGATTAAAGTTTGTAGAACTTATGCATACAGAAATTAGACAAACTATCAAAATTTCAAGAAGTATGCATTACACAAATTTAAAGAACAATATTATTATGCATACAGAAATTAGACATTTTTTTAACAAATCAAGAACTATGTATACACAAAGTAAAGAAAAAATTAAAAGTTTTAAAAAAATTTTGCATACAGAAATTATA
>JARYGA010020039.1:0-28486 GCA_030545235.1 Helianthus tuberosus
TCTGTTTTGCAGGATTAACGTATCGATCGGAGCTCAGAAAGTTAAAAGAAGATTAACCACTATGAAAGGAACATAAACCAAACTAAATAACCCTAAAATTAGTTCAGTGTTACTTCAGTTATGATTCCTTTAACTCAAAAATACATCCATGTTAAATTTCATTCAACCAGAACAATTCACTATTTACATCTATCTATAAAGTGTTCCTAATTGTTAGCTGTTTACAAAACTGCGGTTATAAAGACAAACGTTTACATGTCAGAACGCTCCCAAACGAGAAGCAAGATCCGTGAATACGTCTTCACTACATGGAATTGTGAGCGCGCCCATAGGGTGGTTGTACCCAAACTCTTCCTCCGCCTGATGCAGTAAGTCCTGAAACATAGGTTCGCTTAATAGTGATACCAGGACCACGTGCCGCTTCTTCTCTTGTTCCCCAACATAAAATAGCCTTTTGGGATGTCGGTATATGTTGGAGTTCTGCTTCCAATAGATAATGATCGCCTCAAAATTTTTTTTGCTTGAATGATACGAGGCATACGGATGGCCATATTTTCAAGATAGTGTGAGTCTGTTTCACTTGGAAATGTTTGTTATGGAAAAAAAAATCAAAGTATTGCTTCTGGTTGGGTGATATTGTAGATGATTTTCTAGGAAGATGTGGTTGTATTGTGCATGATGATTGATATATATATACAAACCAAGAAGATATAATGAGGTACACAATAGACAGGGGCACATGGACGAGAAAACAAACACACATTGTCTTGTATCTTGAAAATAAAATTATAAAGGATTTGTGCACATCGATATTCAGTCACAATCCAAATAGGAGATCAACATGAATAATTATATGGCCTTGAGGACAGTAAGTAGTGAAGAAGGCCAATGTCACATGGCTTTGTCTTGATGAATGAGTCAACAATTATCACTTGTAGGACACTGTGTCCTCCCACCTAGTAATCTGCATTAGACTTGGTTATCCAAACTAGTGTTTAAACTATAGCTTTAACCACTAACATCGATGCTTAAATATAAAACAAAACGGAAATAACCCTCTAATTCAAGATTGCTGATTGAAAGTAGCAAATATACAGTCTTAATTTCTTAGCACTACTACAAAATGGAGTAATAGACGGTGTTGAAGTTTTATTTTAGACGGGGTTAAAGGAGTAACACCGTCTTAAAATCAACATTGTGATTAAGATATTCAAGAAAATTCAAAAAAACTCCGTCTAATGCTTAAACACCGTCTTATACTATTTTATGTAACCTTTAGACGGTGTTGTCTTGAACACCGTTTTATAATATCAATTGTTCAGAAAACATAAAAAAAAAAACTTAAGACTCGTAGAAACCCTAACATCCCCCAAAACCCACATGCCACCTGAGTCTAAATCACCACCACACCACCGGAGACGCTCCGACCACCACCACGCCACCGGAGACACTCCGACCACCACCTTCAACCCCTTCACACCACCCGAGAAGACCACCATCTGCAACCTCTTCACGCCAACGGAGACACCCACCATCTGCAAACCCTACACGCCACCGGAGACCACCACCAGCAACCCCTTCACGTACTCGTTCATTCATTCTTCACTGCCTCTGTACCCGCCACCGCAACTAATCGAGGTATATGTTATCGTTTATGTTGTTTGTTCAATTGTTATAATTTGTAGTTTAGGGTTTGTTAGAACTTAATATATAAAGCTAATGGTTTCTTAGAACTTGATATTTAGGCCTAATTGTTAACCAAATATATGAGAGTAATGTTATGCTGGAACTGCTTTTAGGATGTTGGAGCCACCATCACCTTTGAGTGGCAAACCAGATAATAAAGATACAGACTGTGCTTTTGCCTCTACGAAGAAGTAAGTCATTATAAGTATGTGTGTCGATGATATCCCTCGTAAAGAAAAATCGCTACAGATTTATATGTGTCTGTTTGTGGGTATTAGCTTAGTCATGGTTAAGCTAATTAGAAGATAGAAAGTTACTGATATTTCAAAACACGAAAAAAAAGATGCAAAATAGTATGTGTATATCCTTGATACTTTGTGCAGAAAGAGTAGGACCGCTGATGTCGCTAAGTGGATCCAGCAAGTGAAAGGGGAACAGGAAATAGGATATCAAGCATCCTCTGAAGATGTGAGGTAGTATATCTATGATGAAAGTCTTAAATGTGTCTTTATAGGCTTCTTAGATATACAGAATAGTACAACATTGCAGATAATGTATAGAAATCAAGACAAGGTAATACATGTATGTGTCTGAAATAGTGATTTTTTTTCTTAAAATGCAGCCATATTAAAGTCATCCCTTTGAAACGCCAAGTGAACGTGATTAATGATCAAGAGGTTGAATTTTTTTTATAGTTATGACATAAATGGACAGTTGGTAATTTATATATACAGCCTGATATGAAAGTACGTAAGTATTTTGAAGACAACTACAACCAAAAGGTCAAATTGTAGGCTACAATACTAGTTTATTACCACCACAAATCAAATGGACAACGTTTGTGCCCTATAAATATGTTCATGTAGTTAAGAAAGTAAGTACACCATCCTGAGTTATATTGAAATGGCTAGTGGTAACATGAGCCATCTTGTGTTAGCATTTGTCCTGCCAACTGGCCCAACTCTATGTTGGGGCGGCTCGATGGCTCAATCAGGGTGCACCGGTGTTCTCATTGGAACGGCTCCATGCCTAAACTATGTTACCTGAAGTTCCAAAACGCCATCGTCCTCTTGCTGTTCATCACTAGCTAATGTTGTCAAATCGCAGCCACAATGCCTTTGCACTGCCCTCCATGGTAGCACGTTGGCTTCGCTTGGAATCAATATTAACAAAAGCACTGCATTAGGCCTTCCGCGCGCTTGTAACGTGAAGACTCCACCTGTTAGTCGATGCAACGGTATAAATTTCAATACTCATGTGAATATTAATTCATCAGTTTCTAAAATTTATTACTATTATAGTATTATTATATTAGATGTGCCACAACGGTTATGGGGTATGGGGTGGGGGTTGGGTACAAACGCCAACGTCACCACCCCGGGTGGGCTTGGGTTTCGGTGTGGCCCCTTGGGCGGGGGTTTCAGCCCGGGCGTTGGGCGGGGCTACGAACATGACATGGCGGAACCTCGTTGGCCAAGACTACTAGCCGTTGGGCATGAATTTAAAAAAATATATAATGATGTGGCTTAGCCACGCCACCCCAGCCACGCTCACCATACCCCTATGAAATTGGGTTTCGGTATTGGGTGCCCCATAATCTACGTGGACGCACCAAACCCCATAATCCACGCCCACCATACCCCACAGTCTTATGTATATTTGAATTGTTTTCATTCAAACTGGTGGGACTGGATTTCAAATTTATATATCTGTTTTTATCCTTAAAATATATAATAATTACGTTAATTATCTATTTACTAACTTAATAATAGTTAATCTAATATTGTAAATCTATAAAAAAGTAAAGTTTTGTAATATTTTATTTTAAGTTAATAATATATTTATATGTTTTATTTTTATGCAGAATTAGTGGCAGTGCTAGCATCAAAAAGTGGAAGCGACAAATGCAGGACATTCGGTCTCCATTTTTAAAACTTCAGTTAGCTTCATCTTATGAACCAGATGTACTGTTTCATGTTCTTATTTTTCCTTCATTTTCCTTCTAACTTTGTTTTACATAAATAGCAGATGATGTTGGTTCAGGTCCCACTCCACACGCAACTCTCACTCACTATTTGTTTGTGAAGTATGCACAAGAAGAGAAACAAAATGCTTCTGTATCGAATGAAAAATGGGTTGTTTCTTTATTGAATAAACAAAAGGCTTTATATAGCCATACAATATTTGAACGTGTGAATTAAAAAAATATTAAAATCCTAAACTATATCCTAAAGAACCGGTAATAGGGATGACCAACTCTTCAACTCAACATGCAGCTTTGTAACGTGCACTTCCAAGGAATTCGGTCAAACCCTTTACCAAATCTACATACACGTGCAGCAAAATCACTAACATTTTCCCATGTACAAAACAGCCATAATTGACCATTTTACCCTTCGAACACATCTACTCTTCACCCGTAACCTGCTGCTCCGAATTAACCCGCAACCCGTGAACCGCGTGACCCGTAAACAAACCCGAATAATCCAACAATCACCCCCTTAATCGGTGTTTGTTTATGCTTTCACCGCAGCACCGAATCACCTCGGTTTCGAACCACTATGACATCTAACGGACACCCGATCTTCACCTTGATCACGTCCAATGTCTCGGTTCAACCCGAATAAAAAATACCACCACACTTGTAACATGTCACATGGCATAACGCTGGAACCGTCCATTCACATCTTGACTCATCACGGATCAACGACCCACCGGGTCACATCCGAGTCACCCGATTTGAACTCCAACACCATAATGTTAACACCGTGTAATTTTTTTTCCATTACCTTTTTCCGATCACCCTTGTTCAAGAGGCCTCTCCACCGACCAAGAAAACAAACCACCCGTTTTTAACGTTTTCTCACCTTGCCAAACGAACCAAATCCAAAGCCACCTGCTTTGACGGATCTTTTACGCCCGTTTATCACGCAATACGCCGGTCTCCTCTTATCACAAAACAACACGATCAAGGCACCATCATAACACTTCCGCTGTTGTTACTGGTTGTACACCCGCTGCGCAAACCCGCAACAATCAACCAAAACAGCCACGCTCTTCCTCCTTTCATCACCACTAACAGCCACGGAACAAGTGTTTATCACCGGTCACCCCCGTCGTCTTAACCGGTACGTCTACCACAACAACGGCCTACCGAAAACACCATAACGCGTCCGTCTTCTGCTGTTAAACGATCCGAAAACAGCCACCTGCCGTCTCGAACCTTTGTCACCTTCTTTCACTCCTGCCCTCCACCAACCGACACACCCGCCGGCGGCGGAGGCTTCCCCGATACGAGCCCTAGGCTCTGATACCAAATGTTGGTTCAGGTCCCACTCCACACGCAACTCTCACTCACTATTTGTTTGTGAAGTATGCACAAGAAGAGAAACAAAATGCTTCTGTATCGAATGAAAAATGGGTTGTTTCTTTATTGAATAAACAAAAGGCTTTATATAGCCATACAATATTTGAACGTGTGAATTAAAAAAATATTAAAATCCTAAACTATATCCTAAAGAACCGGTAATAGGGATGACCAACTCTTCAACTCAACATGCAGCTTTGTAACGTGCACTTCCAAGGAATTCGGTCAAACCCTTTACCAAATCTACATACACGTGCAGCAAAATCACTAACATTTTCCCATGTACAAAACAGCCATAATTGACCATTTTACCCTTCGAACACATCTACTCTTCACCCGTAACCTGCTGCTCCGAATTAACCCGCAACCCGTGAACCGCGTGACCCGTAAACAAACCCGAATAATCCAACAGATGATAATATCAAAAGTAGCGGAAAATGGCAGCTGGAACCTCTTCAAAGGTATGCTTCAAAAGATGTCCTTTCTGTTTTCACGGTTTCACAATTCAGTAACACATAGAACAGAAACTCCTATTCTTACACTTAACTGAATGTGACAGTACTCGCACAGAAAAGAACTGTGACATACCGGCATACTGCGCTAGTTATATTAACGATTAACATACTGTTAAAATTCTGTTCTGCACATGCATAAATATAAAAGAAGATATGCATAAATATTTATTAGAATGAGCTTTGGTTCGAATTTGCAGTTCAGGTGCAAGTGGTAACGAGAACAGAGGAAAATTTCCGATGACCACAACACCACAATTTATTTCTTGCCATTTTCCAGCTCAAAACGCAGTTTCGTTTGTAGATGCAGTTTCGCACCTTCGCTTTATGTTTGGTAACTGTACATATTTGACAAATATGATTGTATTGGCTTACAATGGGTTCTCATTATGTTATTAAACTTGCAGGAACCTCTACTATCATCTTAAAAAGTATTTGGTGTAAATGAGCCCTTTCTACCACTTCAAGAACCTTTACTTCTTAACTTAACTTGAGTTCAAGTTATCCGACTAAGTTTGGAAAGTATTTGACTAAGTATCTGATGAAGAAGCGGATGATGACACGGATATGACGTACAATTATATGCTAGGTAGTTTTATGACGTGTTTGTGAATTGGTGACTTTAAACGAACCCGGATTGTGACGTTTATGCTTATGTTTTTTTTAAAGGCAACCATTTATGCTCACGTTTATGCTTATTAGTTTATGTTTATTTAGTTTTTGTGTGTCGTGAACCGGAAATTGGCAGGTTTGTATTGAAAAAACAAGAAAAACAAAAAAAAAGTTTTTTAAGCATCAGCGACGACAGGGAAATAGTGACACGATTGCGACGACAGGATAACAGCGACGATTTATATCATAATATCAAAAGACGGTGTTCATCAAGTTTAAGCCGGTGTTCAAATTGAACACCAAAAGACGGTGTTCATCAAGTTTAAGCCGGTGTTCAAATTGAACACCGTCTAATAAGACTTGATTTTAAACCAGTGTGCTTTAAGACGGTGTTGAAAACACCATCTTAAAACCCATATCACCCCGTCTAATGCTCTGTTTTGTAGTAGTGTAGGTAGTTATGTTTCAAAGGAGCCTGAGCCTCCTGAAAATTGTTTATTGACTGCCTCACACACGCTGATCAACACATAAGATGAGTAAAAACTCTAGAATGCCTTCGTTACATCGTAACTTGGAGGTTTAAGAAGTTCCATAAAGTTGTTGAGCGCTAGCGATTATTATCTTCAATATCTCTGAAGCTCAGTGTTTATACTGACCTCAAATTCTGGACTGCCACCATTACATGTATCTTGCCTTTTGTTCCAGTCAGGTGTTTATGTGAACCTCAAACACGAGCTAGCTCATTTAAGAACACTTAAGACTCTATAGTGGGAACTCTTTCCTTGACCATGGTAATTATATTAATAGAAATTTCAAACAGGAGAACCATTTAAACTGAGTCTGTAATGTTAACAAGTTTGGGACTCGTACACGTGTAACCTTGGCTTTATTTCAATGCTTTTTACAAGGCAGGATCTGGATTAGGTATAAACATCTTCTTATTGTCAGGTTTTATCTAAATGTGAGAGCATGTAATTCTCAGTGTAGCTATCCAGTTAAACCTTTTTAACTAGCTACTAACTCGTTCAAATAAAACCATGCTATAAAAATATAGAATACCATGAACTCAAAATAATATCCAAATTAAATTTCATTCATCTGGATCAATGATCTAAATTTACAACTATAAATGGTTCCTACTGGTTAGATGTTTACAAAACTGTTGTAGATATAGACAGATGTATACAAGTCAAAATGCTCCCAAACGAGAAGCCAGATCTGTGAATACATCTTCACTACAGGGAATCGTGAGCCCGCCCATTGGATGGTTGTACCCAAACTCTTCTTCTGCCTGATGCAGTAGCTCCTGAAAGGTAGTATCGCTTAGTAGTGATACAGACACCACAAACCGCTTCTTCTCTTGTTCTCCAACATAAATGGCAAAATAGCCTTTGGGGATGTCCATAGATGCAGGAGTGGTGCTACCATTAGAGAGGGACCGTTTGAGAATTTTTCTTGCTTGAATGATGCGTGGCATACGTATGGCCATGTTTTCAAGGAAGCTAGAGGCTGCTCACTTACAAAAGTTGTTGAAGGAAGATAAGAATCGAAGTAGCGCTTCCTGGTGAAAGATATGATGTTGTAGATGAGTTTTGATGTGGTTGTATTGGGAATGCTGAACGCTTTATATAAGAACAGGATATAATGATCATTTCACAATAGACGGTGACATATGGAGGATAGAGCAGACGCACATGGTTTTGGGTCCCTACAATAAAATTATGGATGCTTTTGTGGACACCAATCTCCACTGGCAAGCAAAGAAGGACTATACCAGGAAATATATATGGTCAGAGTTCTTATCACATTAACTAGTGAATAAGAGGACCAATATCACATGCATGTGTCTTGGCATTTCAACCAAAAATTCCATATTGGGTCATTGTGTCTTACCACCTAAGGGCTTTAAATTGTACTCATCGTAAACAGAATTATATGGAATTATACGTTATTGGTTCAATTTGTTTGTTAACTGCAATTTAGTTTTTGTGAATATGTGTTTTTATCTTGTCTTTTTGGTTTTTGTTGAAGAATTAGTTAAATTGTTCTGGAATTAACTTATTTTTTTGTGGTAATTTGGATTTTTGGTAGTGATTTCTGACTGTTGTTGTGATACTGGGGAGATGAATTGGGTTTATTTGATAGGTTTAGGGCTTATAATTTTTAATTAGTTAGTTTAGCTGATTATCTCTTATTACCTGTGATGTTAAATTTTACGCCCCGCTTGCGCTATGCGCATAATGTATATATATGTGTGGGCCATCGGGGGGGGGGGGGGAAGTGAAAGTGAACAACGTTAAAAGCTGAGGATGGTTAATCATGTATCATGTGGTGGCGTTGATAGCTGAAAGACAAAAGGGTACATGCACTAATCGAGTAATCGTTTGTCCCGATTGCTGAGTGTTATGTGCCTTATGTCCAAGACTTGATGCAAAACTACTATCGAGCCGTGGGTCTCACTGGAAGCAGCCTCTCTATTCCTACGGGGTAGAGTTAAGGCTGTCTACATCTTACCCTCCTCAGACCCTACCTTTGCTTTGCTATTGGTGGGATTTACCGAGTATGATGATGATGATGATGCTGATCTGTGATGTTAAATTTGTATGGTTTGTTGTAAGGTTTTGGTGTTTTTAGTAATGTTTCTAGAAAAAAGTGTAGAATTTACAACCGTAGTATAAAGACTTACCATGGTTGATTTGCAAGAAACGGAAGATCATTTAAATATTAAGGCTTATCTGGAAGAATTTGATAAGGAAGAGATTTTTTTTTTTTTTTTTTTTTTTTTGCGATTACTATGCTGTTTTAACTGTTCGAATCTCATGATTTTTGGGTTGTAAGGCGTAAGTTTTACCATTTGGGTTAACTACAACCAGGTTGTGCAAATAAGCGTTTGTATCGTTTGGCCTTTTTTTTTGTTTTTGTTGAAGAATTACATGAATTGTTCTAGAATTAATTTTTTCATAGTAATTTAGGTTTCTGGATGTGAAGTTGAATTGGGTTTATTTGATAGAATGATAGGTTTAAGGCTTTGAATTTCTATACTTAGCATTCTGAATAAGAGCCTTCGCCTCCTGTATCCCCGCGTGGGCCACTAACATGCTCAGCAAGGGTCGCGCGGGAGCCAAAGAGCAAGGCTACTTCAGAAGGTACTAAAGGTACAAGTGGCAGTAGGGCTAGCCAATCAGCGTCCTTCAGGCTGTGCTCCATCGTGCTCCACGATCGTCTGACGTGCAGGAGACAGAAAGTACACAAGGACGCTTATGTGGCACCAATCAGGGGGCGGCGATATCTGCCCCATGATCTCGAGTTGGCAGAGGGACAACAAGGCTGACAACTAAGACACGTGGCTCCAATCAAGGTGCGCTAGCACCGGAGAGCTTCTAGAAGACACTAACGGTCGACACCAGTGAGACAAATAGCATATCCTCTAAGTTGTCGCCTTCCGGCCCAAGGCCCATCAGCCCATCTCCTCTTACACCTCTCCGGCTATAAATAGAGACCTTCAGGCACAGGTTAAACGTTCTATTCCCTCTACTCTCACACTTAACACACAATTATCTCCTCAAAGCAGATACTTATTCTCACGTCGGAGTCTGGTTAAGAGGGAAACCCCCATATTCCCCTCTTAACGAGCTAACGGTGTTCTGTTTTGCAGGATTAACGGATCGATCGGAGCTCAGAAAGTTAAAAGAAGATTAACCACTATGAAAGGAACATAAACCAAACTAATTAACCCTAAAATTAGTTTAGTGTTACTTCAGTTATGATTCCTTTAACTCGAAAACACATCCAAGTTAAATTTCATTCAACTAGAAAAATTCACTATTTACATCTATCTATAAAGTGTTCCTAATTGTTAGCTGTTTACAAAACTGCGGTTATAAAGACAAACGTTTACATGTCAGAACGCTCCCAAACGAGAAGCAAAATCCGTGAATATGTCTACACTACATGGAATTATGAGCGCGCCCATTGGGTGGTTGTACCCAAACTCTTCCTCCGCCTAATGCAGTAAGTCCTGAAACATAGGTTCGCTTAATGGTGATACCGGGACCACGTGCCGCTTCTTCTCTTGTTCCCCATCATAAATTGCAAAATAGCCTTTTGGGATGTCGGTATATGTTGGAGTTCTGCTTCCATTAGATAATGATCGCCTCAGAATTGTTTTTGCTTGAATGATACGAGGCATACGGATGGCCATATTTTCAAGATAGTGTGAGTCTATTTCACTTGGAAATGTTTGTTATGGAAAAAAAAAACCTAACTGTCGCTAACTTTGCTATTCGTCGCTAAGACCCATATAGCGACACTTGGTCGCAAGGCTACATAGCGCGCTATAGCGGTCGCTATAGCCGCTATTAACGACTATGTTTTCTTATGTGCTTATTTTTAAGTACGTTTCGTTATAAATCCAAGTTGGTTTACGTTTCAACATAAATTTTCTCGGTAATGAGTCAAGTCAAATATAGTACGTTTTTGTGCTTATTTTCATGTGCGTTTTCAGTTTGTCTATGTTTTGCCGTAAATTTTGTTCGAAAATGAGTTGGGTCAAATACTTGACGGTATAAGTTCGTTACTTTAAGTTTCCAAATACTAGTTGCTTTACAAACCCTCAAAATTGATAGTGTGGATGTAGGTGATTCCGTGTGCGTTATTATCTCTAGTGGTTCATCCCACAACACATCATCACATTATAAACAGGATTCTATGGGCTTTTTGTGTTTATATGGAAGCTGTATCAGTACTGCCACAACTTCGTGTTATGCAAAATACCAAGGTTTGTATATTTACACTAACTTGGTTGTTATATGCTGGACAGTTTAAATTGTGTTTACTAACTTTGAGTTTATTGTTGTTATAGATTGTTCCCTGTTTTCCGACAATCCCGAAAGTGCGGAATCCAAACGGGTAAGTTAAACCAAGTGACGAACACGTAAGACACAATATTCAACGATTAACACTCAATGTATTAATGCTAGAAAACGGTTAGAATGCGGTGTTTACAAATGGTCTCTGTAAACTCTCAGTGTGTGTGTTACAATGTGTTCGCTCTCAAATCTATTCAGACTTGTCTCTATGTGCTCTGTTTGTTGTTTGTTGTTTATATACTAAAGTGGTCGACGAAATCCAGTCCTTGACGAAAACCCATTGACGAAATCCAAGATCTGGATTTCGTCCCATGTGTTTTCGTCCATGATGTGTTTTCATCACACAGGAGGTGTTTTCGTCCATTAGTGATTTCACCAACTCAGTGGGCTTGGGCTTGGATCTCACATGAGACTTCCTCAAGTTGTTGGGCCTTGTCAATGGGCTTCTTCAATGGTGGGCTAAACAACTAACAGACAACATAAACATATAACACCTAAGCACATGAATGTAATCTAATATGCAAACTGCACACACGCAGTTGCATTTACACCAAACGTTACGAAGTCAATCGCATACCGAGTCAAGACAGGAGGTTGTCTTGACTACGGCCTTCACTTCGTAGCCGAGTCGAACCGAGCCGAGCTGTATCCACATAATATGTATCAACAAACTCCCCCTTGGATGCTGCTCGCGAGGTTCGTAATCTCGTTCTCCATCTCTTGATGGTTCATTCATTCTTGTCGTAGGATCTTCAAAGTCTTCACGTGTCACACATAGAAAGTGTATTAACAAACTCCCGCTTTTATCTAGGAATTGTATCAATAAACTCCCCCTTTGATTATGCTGGTGAATCTTTTGCTTTTCGATACTTTAGATCCTTGTGGTGTTGATGATTGGCCAGCGGCAACTCGATCATCATTATCATTTGAGTGCCTTCACGTCGTGTCTTCATTCCGAAGCTTATCATCGAACATGTTCTCCTTGCCTTTAGCATCTGCACATGCAAGAAAGATAAACACGTAATGAGAACAACTGCTTGGAATATAGTTAATCATAAACAAACGACGCACATGAGACCAATTCACATTCAACTACCGTCCGACAGTTTAGTTTGAAAAGTTAACAGATTTTTTAATTTTGATTATTAACTTTCAAAACTTGCAAACTCTGTCCGTTTATGAAGATTCAGTCGTTTTGGTTTTCAATCAGATTTCAGGCAACGAAGACTTGAATTCCAACATCGGTTAATCAAAACTAAAGCAGAAATAAAATCTTTTTGGTATATTGAATATTTCAAACGTAAAGACTGAAAGCAGTAAGTAAATATATACAGAGTTGCAGAAACTAAGAAAAGTAAATATATACAAACATTCTTTTTACGAGTTTCGAGGGTAAGAGAATCATATCAGTGTACGGTCATGTCAAAACGCTCTTGTTGTTCATTTTGTTAACAATTAGATAAACATCCTATAACGATTATCGGTATTGTTATCCACATAAGCTCAACTTACCAGATGTAATCATGGCGAGGGGATACGTTAAGGTATGATTTATACTTACCGACCGGTGTTCATCCACATCACGACACATTCCCGTATCAAGGTATGCACGAGGATTCATCTTACTGGTGAGTATACCATTTATCATCTGTTTTGCCGTATATGAAAATGTGAGAAACTCACTTATTTTGATGAAAACAAGCCCTATGTGATAGAATCACTTATTGATGAGGAACTTGATTTTCAGATGCATGAAGGGCACAGGAGCAAGTCCGTGAACAGGTCAGTACTTTCGTGTAGCAAAGAGACGAACTTGACTCCCGGATAAATGTGATATATTATCACTTGTTTTGTTTGGACATGTGATTGTTGATCACTTATTGAGGTCGTATGCAGTATGTACACGTATGTATGATATCATGGAAGATCTAGACTTCGTCTCCGTTTTGTTTCGGTAAAAGAAAGAACCATGATACCCAGATGATAAACAACATAAAGACCACATATCTCAGAACCTCGGGAATCTCTCAAACGAAATTTCGGTACTAAGACCATATGCCATTGAGTGGTTCCCACCTGGTCTTCAGTCGATTTAAGTTTATATCACCCTGCACACTTTAAGATGATTGTGAGCCTACCGATACATCTTATATAGAGATGCTTATCGTTTTTCATTTTGCATTTTAGTTTAAAAAGGTTTGGACAGACCACTGATGTACTATCATTTTATCTTTTACTCGCCAGGAAACTCATTTTTGTTTTTCTATTGTTTTTGAGATTTTGAAATTTTTCGATGTTTTTGAATTTTCAAATTTTGGAAATTACTCCCCCTAAAATCAACAAACTTAAGATAATTTAAAAAACACAAAGATATTTACAAAAACGATTTTCCGATGCGGATTACTCTTGCTTGACCTTAATACCGTTTACCAATAATAAAAAGTCAAATATGGATTTATCAAATGCTTTGGTAAAAAGGTCTGCACGTTGGTTGTCTGTGTGGACCATGACAACATTGACGAGTTTCATAGTGAAACAATCACGTGTGAAGTGATACTCGAGTTCAACGTGTCAGGTCAAAGAGTGTTGTACGAGAGGATAATAATTCATAAAGCAGCTTAAATATCGACAAGTATAGGAGAGATAAGAAATTTAAAACCGTATCCTGCAACTGCTTCGTGCATTTCCAGGAATCTGAGCGCTCTCCCAAACTGGATATCCACCAGGTGTGGATTTCAAAGTCGATTTTGTAGCTACTGAGAAATCTCTTCACAGCAACAAGATCAAAAACCTCTAACAACCAAAACTTTGGAATGATCTTCATTTTGTCGAAGTGGTCAAATTCTTTCATCATCATTCTTCTTTTCTTTTTCTCTCTCTCTCCATCAATGGCAACAATATTCTCCTAGATGTAACAATATTTCGGAGCCTTATGTCGCCGATCTTGTGCATGGACGCTCCACTATCAACAATCCTAAGACTATCAATAGTTCCTCCTGGAACATCCTACACACTCATTCAGAGATTAGTTGGAGAGGGGGATCCAAGCCTTCACAAACTTGGGTCGTCCGTCATCATCGAGAATTGTGACATCCATTTCCCGATGATTCGGAATTGATCTAGCTCCCCCTGAAACAATTTCCGATTTTGGTTTCCAAATCTGTTTTTGTTTTTCATGTTTAACATTTGATTCAACAGATTTTGTTTGGACAACTTCCGGTTTTAAAAGCTTTTCAACATTTTTCCGTTGTTTCTTTATCTGTTTCACTTCTTGTTGTTTAACAAGACGAGGGTCCTGTTTTGGTGAAACAGATCTTTTATGGTATTTGTTACCACGGGGGGCATCAACCTTTGCCTTTCCTTTCGTGAGATATGGACAGTTTCTGACAATGTGCCCATACTCACCGCATTCAAAACATGATCTCCGCTCAACAAACCTCGGAGTATCATAACTGTAAGGACTTGACGATGAACATCGTGATCTTGAGGTACTTGGTCCTACATCACAACCGTTTGTGTGTTGTGTGTAATTGTTTTGACTGTTTCTTTTCAAAATTTTAACTTGTTTAACAAAATCCGTGTTGGATTTGTTTTCGAAAGTTTCAATTTTATCAGTCCCTCTGGATTTCACGAAGTTCACCTTCTGAATCGTCTTCTTGTTTTGGCTTTGTTTGCCTTTTCCCTTTCCTTGGTGAACGTGATTTTGCTTTCGTTGATTGTTTTGTTTTTGCAATTTTTGATTCCCATATTTCTTTCTAACTTCGGATTTTGGGATAGGAGCACACTGAGTTACTACAACTCCTGGGCTCGACTTTCCCAAAAACTTACCGGTAGAATCTTCGAAAACTTTATCAATCAAAGATTGATTGACATTCTTGATTGGAAAATCATTGTCTGAGTATATTTTATCAGATCCAATCAACATGTAAAGCAAGTTCACGCTTTCACAGCTTCCCAATGAGGATTCAACAGACTTGGCTGTAGAAGTCACAAACGGTTTTGCAGGTGGATCACAAAGAATGTGATTTTCGAGAGGTATGTTTTCCTCTTTTGTTACCGTTTCTGACTGTTCAGAGTTAGTATCCTCGGATTCATCATCTGACGAATCAGCATCCTCAACAATGACTGGAGGATCCTGATTTCGTTCAGCTGTTGACACTTTCGCATCTGCTGATTCATCCGAATCTGAGGATACTTCCTTTTTGTAACCTAGCCCAAATGTGAATTCCTCAAGGTTCAATGAAACTGAGGGCTGAAAATGAGGTTTATTTTCCTCATCAGGCATCGAAGAATAATCGTGTTTAATAGGTGGTGGACATTTCTTATAACCTATGGACGTGACATCATTTTTCTTTTTCTGTATGTCAATGATGTGATCCAGCACATACCTAGAGTTTGAATAACTATTCAGCTTAAGCTGGATCGCCTCACTTTCACACTTAGCACATGCCAATTCTTTTTGCATTAACTCGAGCCTATTGATGTAAAGGTTTATTTCAGTTTGTTTTCTTGAAACCATTTTTGTTAGCTCGGTCTTATCTTCTTTTAATGTTTCAATTATCTTCTTAAATTCCTTTTCATAATTTTCACGAAACATGTTGGCCTCTGTGCATTTCGAAAGATCCACGATCAAATGTTGATTGTGTATAAATGTCACATCATATTTGCTTTGCAAATCGTCATATTTGCTTTGCAAATCAGACAATTTAACATTTAATCCAACACACATATCACACCTATCACAACTATCAGATTTTGATTCATCGACACGTACCTGACTACCTGACTGGAATCACTCTCAGATGTTGACCTATCTGCATCAGAATCAACAACCTCCCTTGATGATTTACATTCAGATCCATCCTTGGTTGAACTTGAACTTGAAGTTGTAACATCTTCAACTGAAGTTGAAACGTCTTCAACTGAACTACTGTCATGTTCAGAACTGTCATCGTTTCGCGATGATTCACCATTGCTGGCATCTTTGACAATTTTAGCATAAAACGCCATTTTTGTTTGACTACAGTTCCTTGGATCAAGAGATGATGGTGCTACAGTAGAACGATGGCGCTGTGAAGCAACTGGTGGTAATGGATTTCCATACAAATCGGTGGTTGGGACACAGATTGCTTGCTGGTAACTGAGCAACTGGTACTAGATCACCATACAAATTTCTTGCCATTTTTGGTTCACTTTGATGTTGGTTAGTAACCGATGCCCACATTTCTGCCGTAATTTTCGGTGCGGAGGATTTGGACGAAGACCAAACTGAATTCATATTGGATGAATAAACTTGAAAACCTGATAAAAAATCTTAAGACAAAGTGTTATCAATGAGATAAAAGTCTTCTGTTAGAAATTTTTATCACAATTATGAATGACGAAATTGTAAGATGTTTTCGTCCAAATCAGAAAGGTTTAGGTTCAAATTGTGAGGTGTTTTCGTTCAAATCAGAAGTGTTTTCGTCCAAAATAACAAGTGATTTCGTCCAAAAAAAACAAGTGTTTTCGTCCAAAATAACAAGTGATTTCGTCCAAAAAAAAAAAAACAAGTGTTTTCGTCGCTGAAATGCTTGACTGACACTTCTAATTTCGTCGCTGAAATGTTTGACTGACACTTCTGATTTCGTCAGGAAAAGTGATTTCGTCGCTGAAAGGGTGATTTCGTCGCTGATGTGCCTTTTATGACGAAATCAGAGGCTGTTTTCGTCGCTGATGTGTTGATGACGAAATCAGGGGAGCTGTGATGTTTGACGAAAACAAAGGTGATTTCGTCCAAGAATGATGTGATTTCGCCCAGAATGAAAACAAACTTGATTTCGTTGACAAGTGGTACAGACAAGTTGATATTTCTCAAACCTTATCCTTATCTTCTGACAACAATAAGCCCAAATTGTCAAACACCTTATCTCTTACACATCCAATTTTTCAATGTTTCATCATTTGCAAGGCAACTAATTCAAACAAATAATAAACAAACAATATCAACAATAATTCAATCACAAATCAGATCAAACATGGATATTATTCAAGAACAGTTTGAAGGCCACAAAGAAACTTTATGAAGATCTGATCAAACTAATGAGTTTTCCAGCCACCGGAAAATTTTCCAAATACAATTTTTGCGTAAATGATCAATAAAAATCCTTTCTTACCATGTATAAATGAAACATAACAAGATTTTTATAAACACAATCAGCAAAAACACAAGATTTTCAAAGATTTAAACCTGATTTTTCTGAAAATATAAACTTTTTGTTTCAAAAATCAAGAACAAATCTGGAAACACATGAAAATATACTTGGTTTTAACAAGGAATCGAGCCAATGCTCTGATACCAATTGTAGGTCCACCCGGAGGATCGAGTAACCTCTGTTCCCTTTTTTTTGACAAACCCGAAAGTGCGGAATCCAAACGGGTAAGTTAAACCAAGTGACGAACACGTAAGACACAATATTCAACGATTAACACTCAATGTATTAATGCTAGAAAACGGTTACAATGCGGTGTTTACAAATGGTCTCTGTAAACTCTCAGTGTGTGTGTTACAATGTGTTCGCTCTCAAATCTATTCAGACTTGTCTCTATGTGCTCTGTTTGTTGTTTGGTGTTTATATACTGAAGTTGTCGATGAAATCCAGTCCTTGACGAAAACCCATTGACGAAATCCAAGATTTGGATTTCGTCCCATGTGTTTTCGTCCATGATGTGTTTTCATCAAACAGGAGGTGTTTTCGTCCATTAGTGATTTCACCAACTCAGTGGGCTTGGGCTTGGATCTCACATGAGACTTCCTCAAGTTGTTGGGCCTTGTCAATGGGCTTCTTCAATGGTGGGCTAAACAACTTGTAGGATCGATTCGACCGATCAAATGAGTCAATTTGAGTAAAACACACTATTTACGTGGCGGAAACACTTAAACAGTTTAGAATCAGATAGAAAGAGTAGAAAACAGAAGATTGTAACTTTAATACTTGTTTATCATTCACTAATCACTTGAAAATCCGGCAGAGTAACAGTACATGGCAGAGCAGACCGTTTGAAATGAGAAACATACAAGCCTATTTATAGGCAACACCCTTCCGTTTGAAACTGATATTATCCAGTTCAAACGGAACCCTTTCATACCCTTCCGTTTGAAAGAGACATATCACATTTCAAACGGAACCCCTAGAAAACATCATTGTTGGTGCATACATCTGTCGACTTCGTCTTATATCGAGTCAGATTGCATTGCGGTTCGGAACAAGGATTATGTCATCATCTTTGATGATGACATCATAGAGATGACATCATCAATGTGCAACATCACAAAAGACAAAGCTAAAACATAATCAGAATGTAATTAAGTTTGATTGGTTAGTTGAAAAGGTCCAATTAGATTAGATGACCGTTTGAAAGTCAATTTCATTTAAGTTTGAATTGGCCGTTTGAAATGTTCATGTCCGTTTGAGGCCGTCGTTTGTAATTGTGTCCGTTTGAACGATTTCAAACGATAGAGTAGTAGTATAAATAGGCTGCTTGACTTTGTCATTTGGAACGGTCAGGTCTTGTAATACCGAAGTGCTGCCGGTATTTGTCAAGTGTTTGCCGAAATATATCAAGTTTACCGAAGACATGGACGAGGAATTCTACAATGCCTTTGCAACACCGGTTGCACCTGTCACTGCTGCTGAGAATTTATACAGTGAGAATGAAACGGGGACTCATCAAAAGCCGCCAAAGCTCATGTATATTGAAGATTTTCAGGGTTGGAAAAACCGTTTTGAGAATTGGATTCAGGCTTACAGATTCGATGCTTGGTGTTCTTTACTGAAAGATTATGAGAATCCAAAGAATGAACGAGGGTTGGAAAAAGGTTTCAATGATTTTACTGAAGCTGATAAGTTGAAATACACTAGTGAGAAGATGATGATCAGCATTTTACAGCAAGCAGTTAAAGAAGACATTTTTGTCCTACTTCAACATAATGGAACTGCTAGATCAATCTGGGAAGCTTTACTTCAGAAATTCCGAGGGAGTGCTGATATGATCAAAAACAAAAAGGCCTTATTGAAGAAGTCGTTTGACATATTTACTGCATTTGATCATGAAACAACAAAGGAAACAATAGATAGATATTGTCATCTGGTTCTAGAAATGAAAAGATTGAGTATTCAGAAAGATGATGATGAGTGGGTTGATAAGTTAGCAGAGGCATTACCCCAACAGAAGTGGGGAACTTATCTGATGATTGTGAAACTCTTGAGAAAGACTGAGAGTATGAACTTGGCACAGTTTATCCAGAAGATTGAGGAACATGAGCTGGATATTCAAAAGACTGCTATAATGACGAATCCAAATGCCAAACAAGATGTCAGTTTATATTACAGAGGGAACAAGTTTGAGGTCACTCCCAGCCATAGTCCAAAGATTCAAACTGGTTTTAGTGCTGACAGTTCATCTGAAACAAAGAGTAGCAATGTGACTCAAAGTGGTGGATTTTCTTCATCATTTTCAAGTTTTGATCCAAATAGCGCAACATCAACTTCTCAACGACAAAATTCAACACATCTTCAGTGCAATGTTACCTTAAACATTCAAAATGGTCAGAATTTGTCTCCAGAAGTTGCAAAGCAGCACATGGCATCACTGGTTACTATGTTAGAATCTTATGAAAGTTTGATCAGTGGGAAGATTGGGAATCCGATGCTTACCAAAGAAGATTACGACCAAATTGATGCTGAAGAACTTGAATTGATGGATATCAAATGGTGCTTAGCAAGTGCTTGGAGGAGAGCTGAAAAGTTTCAAGAGATTACTGGTAGGGATGAATTTCGAGGAATGGCTACTTCTCAACTGGGTTTTGACAAATCTAAAGTTACCTGTTTCCGTTGCAAAGGAAAAGGACATTTTAAAAGAGAGTGCAAAAGTAAAGAAGCAACCGGAAATCAAGAAAAGAACAACTATTATCAGAAAGCAATTTTCCATCAGATTGCTCAACAACCACAAACTGCACATGGTCATGTTATTGAAGATGGAAAGAAGAAAGCTTTACTTATCAATCAAGATGATGAATTTGTTGCTGAAGGATTTAGTTGGGACAAATACATACCTGGTTCAGCTTGTGTTGCAAAAATACTAGGTGAAGAGGCTAGTGAGAAAAGAATCCCGATATTTCCTGATCTTGGAAGCGATGTGGATACTGATGATGAAGAAGAACATCTCAACAGAGCTAGAAAAGGCATTGATCCTACTAGTTTTAATTTGTTTTTTGCAGATAAAATGGAGATGCTGAATCAAAAGAAGATTGCAAAATTGAAGAGAGAGCTGGAAGTAGCAAGAAGGCTAGCTGATGAAAAGACAAAGACAGAAGCTGGAGAAGAAAAGGTTGATCAAGTGATTGAGAAAGTTGTGGAGAAAATTGTTGAAGTAGAAAAAGTTGTTGACAAGATTGTCGAGATTGAAAAGATTGTTGAAATTGAAAAACTTGTCGAAGTTGAAAAAATAGTTGAAGTTGAAAAATTTATCGAAGTTGAAAAGATTGTCGAAGTTGAAAAGATTGTTGAAAAAATGGTTGAAGTTGAAAAGCCATGTTTGAAGTGTTCAGAATCTTGCAAAGTTTGTGAGGAGAAAGATATAAAGATTGCTGAACTTGAGAAGATTAAGGAAGATTTACTGTCTGATGTGAAGTACATTAAAGAATCATATGATGTGCTAAACAGAACAGTTGACAGTTTGAAGAAAACAAATTCTGAAATTGAAAAAGCAATGGAGAAAATGAGTGGAACGTTAATGACAAAACAAAGCGTCATCAATGAGTATATTGAAGATTGTGCACAGTTAAAGAAAGAAGTAGAGCTTGAAAAGATTGAGAGTGAAAGGATTAAACGATTACTGTTGAGTTACACTACTTGTGATTACTTGATTGATCGTGTTTATCCTACTGTTGCAGGTCTGGAAGCGTTCATGGACAAAAAGACTGAAGATACTGATACTGGTAAGAAACCAAGTGTCAAGTATAACAGATGTCCGCCCCCGATCCATGAAACTTATTCTCCAAGGAATCCTAACGAGGAGCGTCTAAAAAAGGCAGTCAACATCAAGTTAAAGTCTGAAATCATTGATGAATTACCAGACAATATTGATGTTACATTCACAGCGTCTGACACTGATCATGAGTCTGAGTTAGTAAAGAAAGTTGTCGATCAGGTGTTAGATACGGATGAAGAGTCAAAGTCGGAGTCTAAGTCAGATAGTTCGAGTTCGTCTGAGAAGAGTCCGAGTTCACCGGTTAACAGGGTTTACAATAGAGAATTCCTGTTATCAAAATCTAATTTGAATGACGGATTAATCAAAGTGGCATATACTTTGTTTGATTCAGACAAATTATATTCTGATGAGGAATTTCCAATAAGAAGTGTCAAAACTGAAATGATCAAACAGGTTTTCAAATTAACAGAAATTAATATTTCTGAAATAAAAGATTTAAATCTTGATGAAAAACCTAAAAAGTACACTTCAAGAGTTCAACAGAGATTGAACAAGAAAAAGGGTTACGGTTCTGGTTATGGTTATCGAAAGAATCCAAACCATTATAGTAATCTAAAAAAGAAAGGTCTTGGCTTCAATTCTTCAGAAAATTATAAAAATCAGAAAACTTATAAACCAAAAACAAAATTTGTTTCAGGAGGAAGTTCAGAGGATGAACAGAAGAAACCGTTCTGGAAGCAGTCAAATCAGGAGTTTCTTGCTGAAGTGAAGAAGAATGTGAGAAGGTTTGCTCAAAGAGTTGATCGAAGAACCTGTTTCAAATGCCAAGAAGTTGGACATATAGCTTGGAATTGCCCCAAGTCTAACTACCAAAAACAGGGAGTTTCTTTTAACTCTGTGTGGAGAAAGACTTATGTTGATAAGAAAGAACAACCTGTAAAAATTGTTAAAAAGTTTGAAAATTCTACTTCTGAGGAAGGAGAAAGTTCAAACAGGTTTTACAAAAGAAAAGGTGATTTGAGTAAACAAAAATGGGTGGTTAAATCTGAGGGTAATTCTGACAATGAATCTGATTCCATAAAATCAGAGGAGTCATTGGTTGAGAAAAAGGTTTCTAATTCCGTTCCAGATGTGAACGATGAGAATTTTCCTAAATTGTCAAAAGAAAATTTGATGAAGAAAGTGGGAAAAGTAGAGATTTCAAATCAATTCTTCGCTGATAAGGGAGAATTTGATGTTGAGAAGGTTTTTAATGGGAATGTTAAACATATTTTTGGAAAGATGGTTGACAGGAAAGTGAAGGATGCTAAAGAATTTTACAAATCAAAATGTTGGTGGGACAGATGTTTGTCACCAAAATCACCCAAGGCTGGTCAGGCTTGGGTGACAGCATTTTCACCATAAATTCCTGACTTGCCGGAGCTCCCAGGTTGGTAAGAGTGGAGCAGGAATCGGCATCTTTCTTAGCAAATGATCCTACAAGTGATTTGGTTGGTAAATCTACAGGTGGTATATTTAAATTGTTATATTTTGATTTACAAGTGGTTATGGTTGGTGAAATGAACCTGTAAGTGGTTGAAGAGGTTTCATTGACAAATGGTTAATCAAGGTCATTAAGTTGAACTTGATTGGATCATAGTTACAAATGAATGTTTGAAAAACAACATGATGAACCCCTAACTTTACAAGTGGTAAAATCAACAAAACTAATTTTCCGGAAAAACCATTTGATTAAAACAAACTTAAGTGTTTTGAAATCAATGGGAAAATAGTTTGTTGTAAGGGGGAGTTCTGATTGTTTATGCCAAGTGGATGACGATTTGAAGTGATTTGATATCAGTTGTCATTTTATTGTATAGTTGGTTTTCAAATTTCCTAAAATGTGTTTGCATTTTAGGGGGAGTAAAATTTTTCAGAAAATCCAAAAACATTTGAAAATTTGAAAAAGGCAAAAACATGATAAAACCAAAAATGAGTTTTGTTGTATAAAAGAGGAAATGATAGTACATCAGTGGACTATCGCAGCATGCTAAAGAAATGGAAGGTATAAATGTGATAAACAATCTCACTGTGGATGTGTCAGTAGGTTTTTGCACTTTTAGTAAATTGTGACGAGATATAAACATAAAATTTACTTGCGTCTACGTGGGGAACACCTCCAGGATATATAGGTAACCCCTGAAATCTTGTTTGAAGGGTCCCGTATTCTGAGATACTAGGTCTTTATGCTTAGTGATATCTGGGGTATTATCACGGGACTTCTGATTTTGCGGAAGCAATGGCCTAGTCCCTGGAGAATACTTTACGCTGCTTTGAAATATAAGCCTCCCCTCAGCATAAAAAATGATAACACATTGCAAAATGGTTAATCATGTGCTGTTGAAAAGAAGATCCCCAAAGGGGACCCACCAAAAGTCGAAGCCGTCATCTCTCTGCGTATCGAAAGATCGACCTGAGCTCTCACGGCCCTCGCAATTAACCCCTTACAGATATCATCTAGGTATATTCACCTGTAAGACTGAATACTGGGGTCTGGATACGGGAGTATATACTGAGGTGGGACACATGTAGATGTTTAAGTCCTAAAACACTAATTCGTATCTCGAAGCAGTTGAACTTTGTGTGAAAATTTAAGTGGACAAGTATACTGACAATCTAGGTGAATTGTTTAGAACTTAAAATGTATAAAGCTTAACGGTGTTGGTGATTTGTCTTAAAAGCTGATATGATCCTCTTACGCAAACTCACAAAAATATTGTATGTAAATATTTCTTTGCTGCATTTCATTTTCTGTTATTTCAAAAATCCAAAAAGATTTTCGGTGTGTTTTAGCATAAATTTTGAAAAATCCAAAAAGATTTTAGACGACTGATGTTGAAAAGCTGATTTTCCGAATTCCGAGTGCTAAACATGACGAACAGGTTTGGGAAAGTGTGTTTTGAAGATGTGAGAAATGAAAATGATATATATTCAAGTGGTTCATCAGAAATTGTCATGATAAATTTTTCATTCAGGGTTGTGTCTTCAAGGGATTAGCAAAGTTTCTAAATTTGTTATATCTTATTTTTTATGAAACTTACTTTTGGGTAGAGAATATGTAGGTGAATCAGGTTACGATACCTGAACCTGTGAAAGTCAGACTACGATCCCAGTACATTTTGAGGGGGAGTCTGTTAGAGAAAGAGAGTCTGAAATTGCTAGAGCCAGCTGCTGATCCTGAAGAATACAAGAGAAAGTTAGAGTGAAGGAAGACCAAAGACTGATAAAGACTGAAGATTGAAAAGACTCGACACTTAAGACTCGTCAACATCTGAGGGGGAGTCTGTTGGTGCATACATCTGTCGACTTCGTCTTATATCGAGTCAGATTGCATTGCGGTTCGGAACAAGGATTATGTCATCATCTTTGATGATGACATCATAGAGATGACATCATCAATGTGCAACATCACAAAAGACAAAGCTAAAACATAATCAGAATGTAATTAAGTTTGATTGGTTAGTTGAAAAGGTCCAATTAGATTAGATGACCGTTTGAAAGTCAATTTCATTTAAGTTTGAATTGGCTGTTTGAAATGTTCATGTCCATTTGAGGCCGTCGTTTGTAATTGTGTCCGTTTGAACGATTTCAAACGATAGAGTAGTAGTATAAATAGGCTGCTTGACTTTGTCATTTGGAACGGTCAGGTCTTGTGATACCGAAGTGCTGCCGGTATTTCCTCTAACTGTAAACGTTGTCAATCTAATATACAAGAGGTTTAAAGTACTTTTCAAGCTGTGTACACGTCCGTTTCTTAGTTTCCGCATCTGAAACGTATGAGAGCTCTTCCGAACGACTCGTTTAGGTCGCGAAACGATCCTACAATCATAAATTTACATTCTAGCACCCTATACAAAAATATAATTGACATATTAAGACCCCTAGACTTAAGACATAGGCTTTAGACATTCGTGCATCAACAAACTCCCCCTTGGATACAGCCGGAGTCTTCAGTCTTGGTCTTCACAGGGACTTGAATGTTTCTTCTCTTGGCTTAGTGTTTTTCAGCAACAACTTCCTAAGCTTCTCATTCTCATCAATTCTTTTCTTCTGTTTAGCAGCTTCCTAAGCTTCTCGTTCTCTTCCTCCAGGCTCCCCCTTTCATCAATCTTCCTTGCTTTTGGGATCAACACCTGGATTATCAGCAACAAGCTTCCTTTTACATCAATCTCGTCTTCAAACTCCCCCTAAGACTCTGCTATAGGGATCTTAATTTGGAACTTTTACCTGCAAATCTCAAACATTTATAAGAATAGACATTTTAAATGTCCAGAATTGATGATCTAGTTCTTTCACAATCCTATAAAGATTTGACTATTTAAAGAATCCAATCAACTAAACCTAACACTTTCAAAAATTTGATTTTTAACACTTTTCTGATTAAACACCGTCACACCCAGTCAACCAAGTCCAAGTCAATGACCTTGGTCAACTGCTTGATCCACCAAGTCCAAGTTAATGACCTTGGTTGATCAAATTATGAAGTATGCAATATTTCATTCTGAAAATAGTTCAAATGAATGAACTTTTGAACATTTTGAACTTCCAAACCCTTTTCAACTGTTCAATACTGTACCAATCATTGTTCTGCATCATCAACTTACCCAGCCCTCATCAAACACTGACATGATCTGCACTAAGCTTTGATCATCCGATTCCCAATGTCAGTTGTCGAAAATAAAATGAGAAACAATTTTTTTTTTAACCGGATAAACTGAAAACTATGTACACACAATCTTTTTGCGAGTGTGTTAAGGGATCATATCAGCTGCCGACGAAATACAAGTACCGTTAAGCTGTTATTTCATTTTAAGCATTAAACAATTCACGTAGATTGCCGATATACTGATCCTCTTAAATTCTCACAAAACTTTCAATCTGTTCAGGATACAGAATTAGTGTTTTAGGACTTAAACATCTACATGTGTCCCACCTCAGTATATACTCCCGTATCCAGATCCCAGTATTCAGTCTTACAGGTGAATATATGTTGGTGCATTCATCTGTCGTCTTCGTCTTATGTCGAGTCTCGGGTTCGTTGCTGATCTGATTAAGAGTGATGTCATCATTCTTGATGATGACATCATCTAATGACATAATCATTGCAACATCATCACAAGAAGACAAAATATGTTACATGTAAATATAGAATAGTTGACCGTTTGAATTTGACATATACGTTTGAAAGTAGTTAACCGTTTGAAATTGTAATATTTGAGAGTGACCGTTTGAAGTCATCGTTTGAAAGGTTCTAGTTTCCGACGCCGAGGTGCTGTCGAAGTGTCTCCAGTCTTGTAAACGTTCAGAGATTAATAAACGAGACAATTAATAGTGAATCCAAGCTAAACGAAGACCGAATCAATGAATTCCGCCTCTGATTCGGTCTGAGCACTCTTCTGATCGACTCGTTAGGTCATTTCACGATCCTACAATATACCTAGATGATATCTGTAAAGGGTTAATTGCGAGGGCCGTGAGAGCTCAGGTCGATCTTTCGATACGCAGAGAGATGACGGCTTCGACTTTTGGTGGGTCCCCTTTGGGGATCTTCTTTTCAACAGCACATGATTAACCATTTTGCAATGTGTTATCATTTTTTATGCTGAGGGGAGGCTTATATTTCAAAGCAGCGTAAAGTATTCTCCGGGGACTAGGCCATTGCTTCCACAAAATCAGAAGTCCCGGGATAATACCCCAGATATCACTAAGCATAAAGACCTAGTATCTCAGAATACGGGACCCTTCAAACAGGATTTCAGGGGTTACCTATATATCCTGGAGGTGTTCCCCACGTAGACGCAAGTAAATTTTATGTTTATATCCCAAACTAATCTACTGATTTTGTGAAAACCTATCGGCACATCTTTAGCGAGACTGTTTAAATTGCATTTTATACAATCCAATTCTTTAGCATACTGCACCTGTCTAGCTGATGTACTATCATTTCCCTTTTATACACAAACTCATTTTTACTTTTTCAAATATTTTTGGTTTTTGTAGATTTTATCATGTTTTTGTATTTTTCTGCGAATTTCTCCCCCTAAAACTAAAACATATTTTTGTGTTTTTGTTTTTATCAAAAAGCAGAAAATAAACTGTACAAAGAAAATTGACAACACGACATGGTTCACGTCAGATCGCTGCCCAAATCGGCTTCACATTCAATAACCCTCCCAGATTGCAGATTTTTCATCCCGTTCAATTTCAAAAGATAATAAAATCTCTTTTTGTCAAATGGTTTAGTATAGAAATCCGCTTTCTGATCATCGGTGTGCACGTGTTCAATCCGAATTAACTTTTTCTCGTGACAATCACGAATAAAATGATGACGGATCTCAATGTGTTTTGTTTTTGAATGATGAACCGGATTTTTAGTAATGTTAATGGCCGCTTCATTGTCCACATAGATCGGAGTATATAAAAATTGAAAACCGAACTCTCGCATTTGCTGTTGGATCCAAAGGATCTACGAACAACAGCTGGAGGCTGAAACGTATTCAGCCTCGCAAGTAGAAAGCGCTACTGCGGTTTGTTTCTTACATTGCCAAGTAACAAGTCGAGTTCCGAAGAACTGACACCCAGCAGTGGTGGACTTTTCATTTTGCTTGTAGCTCCCAAAATCAGAATCAGCAAAACCAGATAAAGTAAAGTCACCCGAGTGAGGATACCACAAGCCGATGCTTGGGCAGCCTTTCAAATACCGTAAGATACGTTTCACAATGATCAGGTGTGACTGCTTTGGATTTGACTGATATATGGCACAGAGACATGTCGGGTACATGATGTCTGGACGGGAAGCCGTGAGATACATCAGAGAGCCAATAATAGATCGGTACAATGTCTCATCCATTTTCACACCATTCTCGTCGGGACAAATTCCATGATTCTGTGCGAGGGGGGTTGATGCAGGACTGCAATCTGTCATATCGAACTTGTCAAGCACATCCTTCACATACTTTGATTGATGAATGAAGATTCCGTCGGGCATTTGTTCCACCTGCAGCCCGAGGAAGAACTTCATCTCCCCCATCGAACTCATTTCGAATTTTTTCTTCATCACCTTTTCAAATTCTTTGCACATGTCGTCGTTGGTGGATCCAAAAATGATATCATCAACATATATCTGCACAATCAACAAGTGGCCTGCTTCTTCCTTGGTGAACAAAGTGCTGTCTACTGTGCCTCTTGTGAACCCGTTGTCCAACAAGTATGTCGAAAGCGTCTCATACCAGGCTCTCGGGGCCTGGTGAAGTCCGTATAACGCTTTGTCCAGTAGATACACCTTGTTTTTGTGTTGTGGATCTGTAAACCCCGGCGGTTGCCCCACATACACTTCTTCTCTAATAGTTCCGTAAAGAAAGGCAGATTTGACGTCAAGTTGATATACTTTAAAGTCTTTCCATGACGCGAAGGCTAGAAAGATCCGAATT
>JARYGA010020040.1:0-100735 GCA_030545235.1 Helianthus tuberosus
GAATCCGGGGACAACCAAATCTTTTTAATCTTTTTATTTTTAATATTTTTAACATTTCAATAATTTTTATAACATTATTAGACACTGTTACTTTTATTAAAAATATAAAGTTAGTCAATTTATTTATAAAACTAATTTTTATGATATTAAATCAGTTTATTATTAAATAATTCATAATAAATCAATTTTTAAGAAATAAATACTGAAATTTTTAGATTAATTATTTTAAGTGCTGATCTTTACAAAAATAATTTTGTTACTTATATTTTATATAATTTTGATATTTATATAATTAAATCAGTTTTATTACTTATAAATATAGTTTAATTTAATGTATTTAAATTATATAACTATATAAATTTTATCCAAAATTACTTTTATGACAAAATAGACATATTACTAAGTTTATATAAATTTAGAATCTGAATTTTTATTATATTAAATTATTTAGATAATTAATTTTATATAAACTTATTTATTATTATTTTAACCACTTTAATTCATTTTATTTATTTAAAATGATTCCAAGACCATAATAATTATTTTAAATCAGTGATATTCAAGTTCAATAATTAAAAATGATTCATTGTATGTGTTGGCTTGTTTTGGTTGTTTATTTTTGGATTTCCTAGGCTTGGGTTGTCAAGTCTAGTTGGTATGTCCGTTCAGGCATGCCTTTGTTCTTATTTGGTTATTTATAAAATTCACCTGGGGTAACCCTTTACCCAAAAAAAGATATTCAAGTTCAATAATTAAAAATGTCATTTTTAATTATTCAGATTTAATATAATTATTTTGATAATTAGTTATATAATTATCATATTAATTCTTTTAAACAAAATATTTATCATTTATCAAATAATATATATTTTAAACCATCTAAACTGATTTATAATTTTTATAAATTAATTATATCACTTGTACAATATTTTGTCAATGATCATTATATTCAATTATGTTCTTTAATTATACAAGTTAATTATATTTGATTTATTATTACAAATGTTATATTAAATCAATTAAATATTTTTGCAATTATATTATTTATGTTAAATAAATATTTTTCATAAATAATTCCTTTATTTCATATTCATTTTCCAAGTGCTCTTGTTAGGTTATCCAAACCACATAGTTACCGTTTAGACAAAACCCTACCGAATCCTATAGATTTAGGATTTCCGCTTATTCAATTAAACATTATTGTTGATACACATTCTATATTGTTGCATGTTCAATCAATTAGAGTGACGTGGAATCTTGTTTCCAAAAACTCTTACAATTACATACGTGTTTGGACTTACCCGCAATCAAGGTGAGTTCATAGTCCCTTTTTACAATTATTTTTGGGATGAAACATATGATACGATGTGATACAAACTTATTTGCTATTGGTGGTTCTCCCGATTGTCCTTGCATTTGCTTAATACTTGTTGTTGTTGCTTTAACGCGTTTACGTTCATTAACTTGCAAAAGCCCAACGGTTATATTATAGCGTTATAGGTGTGACGCCCCATCTCACTTCCAGTGAAACTATTTGTTGCAATTATTGCTGTTGATACTCATGTGAAACTTTTTGGAAGTGTAGTGATAGACCCGTGTTACGTCATAACGAAGGTTTGAATGTACCACCAAGTGACTACTTGTATTACTCTTTTTCTTAAAGACATATCGCATGCCACAGCGTTAAACCATTTTCATATCACATTGTTATTTTTGCCTAACAAAACCTATGAATTCACTCAACCGTTTGTTGACCCAATATTTTTCTAACATATGTTTCAGGTGACAATGTTTGATGCCATGATTTGCAAGAATATTTCATATAGGATTGATCAAGATTTATGCCTTAGATTAAATCCGAATCTATCATTTGTGAAACAATTTGTTATGATGTATTTTGTTTATGTACTCTTATTTACTCGGATGTGAATGCAATCTCTTTAATTGAATCTAAACTATATTTTAACTTAATTTAATCATCATGTGCTCAAATGCATTCTGCCATGTTTCGTGATGCCCTTGACTTTTCCGCCCCCGGTCAGGGTGTCACACCAGAAAATCCATCAATACCTTAGAACAAGGATGGAACTCTTACAACCCTCATCTATACTCACAACCCAAGGAACTCGATATGAACCATACTTAGAGGAACTTCCCATATCCACGACTAGTAACTTACTAATACACCATGCCGCAAACACCAAGGAACCGAACCTATAAACATTTAGTCGAGACTTAGCACCCTACCATCAAACTACATACGCTAGACATAGTAACCTTACACCTAAACGACTATACCAACGAAGTTTGACTATCTATAAGTTCATTTTGCTAAAATTCTTTTCAAAGTTTTCTCCAAAATTTCCGAAATAAAACTCTTCGTATTTTAATACAAAATACTTTAAATGAAGCGAACTCACTGTTTTCAAAAATCTTTTCAGACACCACTAATACACGATTCTAAATTCAAACACGTGGGCAAGGAAAATTCATAGGAGCAAATAATCTACACCATACGTAAATCCCATTATTTTTTTAAACAAAAGTAGCATTTTCTTCTTACGAAACACAGCACGCATAACAAATGGATACTTTATATTCTCTTGACATTCACAAAAATCTAGTTCTCCACTCCCAACAAACTCAATTGTGACAACTCGTATAAATCCCTGTTACGTTTCGCTTTACTTTGTAATTGCATTTACGTTATATGAATTGAATATGGTGTTTGATTATATTTGAATGGTGGTAAACTTGGTAATGTGTAAATGTGAATTATGTGAAACCGAATCCCAAAACTGAAATATTGTGATACGTTATTTTTCGAAACGAAACATTGTAGTATGTTACTTTGCGAAACGAAACATCTTAATTAGTTATTTTGTGAAACTCTTGAAGCCACTACCTTATAACCCCAAACCGAACCCACCCCCTCAGCCCAAGAACAAACCAAAGCCCAACCCGCCGCCCCATTCCCCTTGTGTGAAATAACCAGCCCAACCCACCCTCTTCCCTTGCGGCCCATTGAGCCCAAACCGCCCAAACCTCCATCTGTTTAATATGTACGTAAGTTATGCATAGAAACCAAAACCCTACTTCTGGATTATTGTGTGCGAAGGCAGCAAGAGACCCCCCCCACCTCACGTTGCAGCCCCTGCTTCCTCTCGCTACCCTCTCTCGCTCGCATCCCTCACCCTCTCGCCTGTCTCTACGGTTAGTATTCTATGTCGTTTTGATTTTTAGTTGGTGGTTTCTTGGCTGCGTTTTCTGCTTGGTATAGAACTTTGAGGATATGTTTGCTATTAGTAGTGAAAGTGGCAGAAACTTATGATTTAATGATGTTTTGGATCGCTTATGGACTCGTAGTTGCACTAGGGTTTCGTTACGGATCAAATCTTGGATTGTGAGATGATTATAAATGTTCATCCATGATTAATATTAAGGATATTGGCAGCGTTTTGTTATATCTTTGATGATTATGTTGATTATAGTGTTAACTTGAAGAATAGGATGCATGAGAATCGCGTATGGCGTTCGTTTTACCGGTTAGATGTGCATAGTCCTATATATGTTAACTAGGGTTCGTCTTCGGTTTGAATCTTACTGATTTAATAGTAAAGATGATGTATGGTGATGATATCTGCTGAAAATAAAAGTCATGGGTGCATTAGTTAATTGGTTGCGGGGTTCGGGTAACGACTAGAGCTGAAACAGAATCTGTCTAGGATTCTGCAGCCAACTTCAGTTCGCTGTAATCGGGTCGTTTTATATCGACAAACTGATTTTCTGAAGTCTAAATCATACGCTTTCAAAAGATGCTTCAAATGGCGCTGGAATCACATTTTTCTGAGGTAGTTTGCTATTTTTAAAGAGCCGTTTTACACAGCAGCAAAAGCTGCGTTTTTTTCTGCAGAAAATTCATGTTACGCTTTTCATTATAACTTGTAATCTGTGTAGAGTTAGGTCGTGAAATTCGTACAGTAGCTGGCCAAGGATGTTGCCGTAAATCTCCCACTAGAATTTCACTAATCGGGGAGACGGTGAATTTTAAATAAATTTTTCCGTGGACTGCAGTCAGAAAGTGACGAATCTGACTGCAGCCCAGTAAATGATTTTTATTAAATAATCGGTAATGAATTAGGTCTCGAGATTTTTACACAAGGTTGCGTGGACCACTTATAACTTTCTGCATATTATTTAGAATTCTTGGAATAAGATAACTATTTTATAAAAATACCCGAAAACAGCCCAGTTCTGGATGTAAAAGCTGAAACGTTATAAGTTGTTATTTGCGTATCTGAATGTTGTTTATGCTATCTGAGTATGATCAAACTTGTTTAATGTCAATGAAAGTGTTATGTGAATTATTGTGTGCTTGATCACAAATAATTATATGTGGAATATGTGTACGTACGCAAGTTGTCAAAGTGAGTGCATGGTACGTGATAGATACGTGTAGGACCTTTGTGCCATAATTGAACACACTAATAAACTAAATGGTAATGGTATTAGGACGTGATTGACCTACCTTGACTCCTAACCATTTAAGAGACCAACCGAGCAACCGAGGGTGAGTTCACACATTTCTTCAAAGCATGGGATTCCCGGTGGTTTGGGAATGGGTTAAACAACAACTATCCCCCTTGGGTGGGATGCAACCTGCGTATTCTCCTTGGGTAGAATACGTACATCCACCCTCCTTGGGAAGGGCGACAACCGTTATAATACATGTCTTAAGCATACTAGGCAACAACTCTATCTAAGTCCCCCATATTTTATATCGACTTAATCCCCGGGCCAATGGCGAACGGGTTATTAGTTAAATAGCGCTATTAGGTTTGACAAGCCTCACACCGTGCCGCAGAGAACGGGCGTGGACTAATATACTTGGGCACTTAGTCAATGATGATAGACGTTGACTCGGGGCACTCAACATATCTTAAGTCAGTAGTCGATATGGTAACGGGTCTAGTGGTTTAAAACAGTGGGGTAGCTCCCCATGGCATGTTTTTATAAAGAACAAGAAACTTAACAACTTATGGTTTTTGGAACAACACGAAAATGAACAACCAACTGTGAACTCGCCAACTTTTTGTTGACACACTACTGCATGCTTTGCAGGTCGTTAGGTACATGGCCGGAACTTACACGAGGAGTGGACATTGTGGCTAGGAATCAACTGTTGGATTCCTATCATTAAACTTTATGCTTTTAAACTATTAATAGGTTTTAGACTTTATGCTTCCGCTAACTCTTAAACTTGGTTTTGGACTTTGGTTTTGTGAAAACTAAATGTTTTATTTGCGATGGTTTTACTTTACTTTACTTAATGTTCAGTATGATTGGTGGTATGATCCTGGTCAGTCACACGCCTCGCGGTAATACTCCACTTGTGGATTTTGGGGGTGTGACATCAATCCATTTTGATTCAAGAAACTCAATAATTTGCTCAAATAACTACAGATGCATATCATCGTACATGTTTTAATCAATATTTCATGACAATCTCACACATATTATCATTACACTTCGTTTTCACACGCTCATAATTTCATGATCATTTTATATGCTTAAACTCGTTATGATTCGATTTATACTATGTACACAATTATCATCATTCATACTCATACTCATAATCATACATTCCCACCTATACGTAAGCGTAACCCGAGTGGTTCTCTTACGTTGCTCACATACATACTTAAACACAATCATGCTTACATGATAAATTTTATATGCTATCACACGCACACATTCTCACTTTAATGTTACTACATACCCTGATTTATACACTACTAGTACAAACTATGCGGATCATGAAACGACCAATACAATCACGAGTGCACACGGGATTATAGTGGTAGGCGCATGAAAACCATAGGGTGTTCTACTGTGTATGGTAAGACACGGAATGTAACATGACACCGAATAATGAAATGGACGTAACATGACTAGAACATGGTGGATACGCCGCTGGTACATCCTATATATAAGTGTTCTTACCATATTACCAAACTTTCGTAAAACATGCCATGAGAAATTCGGTGTTTTCCCAGACCTTATTTAAACACGATTAAACAAACTTTAGTAACTCACAAACGCACTACTAAATGCGCGATATCCGATTATCCATGACGAAACCTCATCCTCAACGCTTCGTATTTGCATTATATCCAATAATCATACCATTCCCATCCTTGCATTCATCTACTGAATCACTCGTTCACTCTCATACCATGATTATTCCCAATTATTCTTTTGACATTCTATACAAACCTTATTTACAATAAATCAGCCTAAACGTTCAATCCCTAAAATACTTCTTTACTTTTAAGACAATCTTCCATTCTTATTTACGCGCAAACTTACTTAGTCGGCCTATTACCACCAAAACTTTTTTCATAAATACCTATCCTTCTCGTTTCTCATCAATAAGCAATTTTCTACAACCATGTGATTTTACTAATACGCCTTGAAACCGATAAAACTTTTCTTACAATCTACGGTGTTCGAAAACTTTTTTTCATAGGTAACATACTTTTAAAATAATTCCCCCATTTAGTTATACAAACTTAGTCGAACTCACTTTGCCTACACACACACATGCACGTTTTTACTCATACTTACGATGGGTGCCTCAAATCACCTTAATCAAACGAACTATTTTTGTTCCTCAAAATTTCCATGCATTTTCAACATGCTTCGAACTTCAAATTTTGATTTTAGCCAAAATGTCTTTTCCAAAGTCTTCCTCCTAAATAAATTTGGGGTGAAATTTCCTAAAGGAGGGGAGACTGTAACGCCTCGCTTTTTGAAATCTTCCTTATTTAGAAAGATTATTTATATTCCTATTTTTGGAAACTTATACCCGTATCGTAATCGTATTTCACTTCCAGCTTCGTAATTCGAAACGTTGATCGTAATAAAAACTTGATCATTTTATGTGAATTCATACCTTGATTATGCATACTCGTTTTATATCCAAGATATATACTTGTTTGATATACATTCATTTCAACCGCACACAAATACTTGTTTTACTAACAATCTGTCATAAATACGTGATTTTATACGTTTTATACATGCAAATACTTAATTATATGTTCTTAATACTTGAATTATACTTTTATACATAATATATACTCAATTACATGTTAAACATACAAGAAATACCATAAAATATGTCAAACATCAAACTGTAGGGACTGAAAATGTCAAAACTGAAAGTTGGCTCGGGTGACTGGCCTAGCGACACGCGGCCCAGCCCCCTCCCCCTTGCGCGACACGCCTGAGAAGGCAATCCGCAGCCAGCTCAAATTAAGTCACGGATTGGTCCATTTTGTGTTTCTAACTCTCACGTAACTCACTTTAAAACACCATTAACTTTTAACCTAACTCTTCCCCTGTAAGTACAACACTTCTAACCCTCATTTTCACTTTACAAACATCATAACCAATCTCAAATCCTCTCAAAAGTCTCTAGAATTCTGTTTTTTTAGCAGAAAGTTTCAAGACTTTCAAGTGAGTTCTAGCTCACTTCGTTACTTGTTTCTTCATTGTTTCTCCTATCAACTTACTTGGATAACCTCTAGGAAGGTTTTCACAAGTTTTCCATGGCAAACTAAGGTGAAACCTCACCATATTTGAGGTCCAAAGTAAGACTTAAATTCTGTTTTATTCAAGTTCATGTTGTGACAACTGTCAAATTTGCATGCATCCGTACATTTATTAAATAATGATTAAGTGCTTAACGACTGTGCCGATTTACAATTAATTGCTAAAACTGCTTTCTGATTTCTATATCATACATACATATGCATCACATATTACATACTGTCACTCCATTTATTGCATACCAACTTTAGTGACACACATGATGCACAAAGCACAGTTAGCGGATAACTCAGACATATACTGACAGTGCCAGTACATAGACAGACAATGTTTTGAGACCCAGTATGGGCCAGGGATAAGGTACTACACCAGTATGGTGTGTAGGGAAGTGAGGACCATAAAACTGCGTCACTAGGTGATAGTTTGAGTGTCGGAAAGTGCCTAAAACACACCTTAAGTACAGAATTATGCATTTTCAGCAAAAATTCAGCATTTTAACACACTAGTATTATGCAGAAAATTGACTAAATGGTCCTGAATGCTTTCCTAAGTGTTGGGAATTAATAGTGACACAAAAGGTGACATAAAAGACACTATACGGAATAACTTAGCACTTTAACGGAACGGTATCTAACCGGACATTACCCAGGACACCAAAATATTGCAAGAAACTTTGTTTTATTATTTTTGAAGTAGTTATGATCCCTAAATAACCACGCTTCCGCAAAAGTCAGGGTGTGACAGCTTGGTATCAGAGCCTCGATCATAGCGAACTAGGATTCTTTCTCGAGTCTAGACTATGATCATCTGGGCTCTCACGAAAACATTTTCAAACATTTTTACATTGCATACATAAAATGTCCAGATCCAGGGAACAAACATTTTTACAAACAAAAAGGCACCAATACACATTTCGAAATTTATGTTTATAATTCAGTCTTAGAGACTGAGGGAGGATCAGTCTTAGAGACTGAGGGAGGTTCAGTCTTAGAGACTGAGGGAGGATCAGTCTTAGAGACTAAGGGAGGATCAGTCTGAGAGACTGAGGGAGGATCAGTCTTAGAGACTGGGAAAGTTGGTCTTAGAGACCAGGGATTTAGTCTTAGAGACTGGGGAGATTTGGTCTTAGAGACCAGGGATTTAGTCTTAGAGATTGGGAAGATTTGGTCTTAGAGACCAGGGAGTTAGTCTGAGAGACTAGGGAGTTCAGTCTGAGAGGCTGGGTGGGATAGTCTGGGAAGACTAGGACGAATATGTGAATACATGATTACATTATGAATTGTCTTATTTGCATTACACAAAGTGTTAAAGATTACTATGAATATGCATGCTACGACTATTATGTACCGGCACACACGTCACCTTCCTCAGAGAACGAATTGTTAGATGATGAAAACCCTATGGCCACTGCCACAGATGATGAGACTGTACCTGCGCCAGAGATAATTACGTCAGACACTGAGAGTGACCCTGACATGCTGACCAAGGGCGAGGACGACTTGCAATCATCCGCGCTACCAGATTTTTGGCAACAATTTACCCTAGCTAATGGCTTCTCCGACAAGAATCCTCCTGTCACTCTTGTTTCAGTCCATGACCACTTCATCACTGGTCATCCCGATGGTGAACACACCATGGCTCTGATCCTCGATAATGCGCCTCCTGTTGACATTCCTTTCGAAGGTAGGCTACTCAACGAATAATTGATGATGACATTGGCATGTTATTGATGGTCCTTTTGATAACACCTATGATAATGGAAAGTTAGAGGAGAACGTTGTTACTAATTTCACTTCTTAAGACCCCTGTTAGCAGGCCACCCTCAGATTCTAGCATGTATTCGATTTCAGACTCCTTTGAGTCTGTGACATCTGTAGCCTTACAGACAGCCGGATTACAGCTTTCTACTACTGACGCAGACGACGACGACGACATGACTGCTGCACTATCACCTGTTCGAGGCACCACACCGTTACACGACCCAGAGCCTGCTCCTGAACTAGCTTCTGCACCTTTTGGGTCAGCTTGATGTTACACCTGCTGATCCTACACCCTTACTTGATCATGACCCCATTTCTTTTGGTTTACCAGACGTTGCACCCTTTATATATGACCCAGTACCTGCACCTAACGATCTCCTTATTGGATGAGACGTTTGTTTTTGCACCCACAACCGCTGACATTGCTCCTTTTCCCCTATGGAGACCGACGTCCATTGCGCTAGGCATGTTTATCACTTTATATTGGGACTTACCTGCACCCCGGAAAGGTACTCCAGGTCGGCACCCGCGTAACGATCCCTTTTGCTACAGCAGCATTTTCTACGACCTTGCAGGCCGCACCGTTTGCTACATTCACCTCTACATCGCTGGACGAGCCATTTCGATGATTCCTATAATACACTATGCTAAATCTAGACCCTTACTATCCTTCACATTATGGAGGCTACACACGGAATGAGTGCTCCTGTAACATCAGCTACAGTTGAGGATATAAGTCGTAGAGTTTTTGGAGCTTGAGTTGACAACACATCCTCCACCCTGTCTATTGCCAGTATACTTTGGTCCACAACAATTATCAAAGATTCCTTCTGAACTCTCGCCTGATGCTATTACACCTTTCCCAGGTTTTTGATGCTCGAGCGGCAGATCAGTTAATTACTTCGACGTGTATACAAGCCCGAGGAGGAAGTCCACGCATGTTAAAAGTTTACTTTTCTTTCCTCCTCCCCCTCAGACACCGGCACAGTGGTTTCTGGATTATGCGGATTGCATTACAATTGGGTAAAGACACCAATGATAAGCTGGGATTGTGGAGACTTTTAAAGACCACTTCAGACTATGTGATTTTGATACACTGATATACTTGTTGGGTAAGGGTAGGGTGACCCTGTGTCCCTATTGATGTGATACATTTTGAAAGACGATACAATTGTGGTCGGAGAATAATGAGAGCCCAATCATCATAAAACATGCGACAATACTTTGTGGCCAATGACCAACGAAAGCTCAGTCGCTATGTCTTCGTTAAGCACGATTGTTAATCCATATATGTGTGCTGTAATTATAATGCTACGTGCTTGCTTACTATGCTCTCATTAAACACAATTCCCAAATTACTTGGTTGTGCTATGATTATGCTATTACTTGATTGGTTGGTATGATACCTATTATGTGTATATACCTATGACCACTAAACAACTAAATGCACTTCCTGAACAAATAAGACCTGGCCTAACCAATCTTCTTCTTAGAATATGTCGATACAAGGGAACGTCAATATCAACAACCCTCCGCCAACAACAACGGCAGAACTACAAGAGCGCATCTCACAGGCCATTGCACAGCTCGAGGCCCTTCGCTCCAAACACAGCGAAGGCTACACCTACAAGCAGTTCTTAGACCACAAACCTTGAAAATTCGACGGCACCGGGGGTGCCTTTGCCTTCGTATGCTGGGTTGAGAAGACGGATTCTGTATTACGATTGAGCAAATGTGCCCCAGAACATCAGGTCACGTACATAGCTGGACTATTTGTAGATGGGGCTCTGTCATGGTGGAACCTTCATGTTCAGACAATAGGCGAGACCGCTGCGTATGCTTTGAATTGGGACGAACTGAAAGAACTGGTGCGTAAGAGATATTGCTCGAGGGCAGAACTCCAGAAGTTGGAACTGAATTGTGGAACTTGAAAATGGAAGGACCAAAGATAGTTGAGTATGTGCAGAGATTTAACGATTTATCACAAGTTGCTACGCTCTTGGTGGGACCAGAGTTTAAGAGAATTGAACGTTTCATAGGGGGATTGGCACCTCAGATTCTAAGCCTGGTAACAACATCTAAACCTTCAACGATCACCGAGGCTATCAACATAAGCGTGGCGCTCACTGAAGAAGCGGTTAGACTAGGAAAATTTTCCAATATGGAAGAGAAAGAGGAGACTCCTGTAGAATCATCTGGAGATAACAAGAGAAAGCTCGCAAATTTCAAAAAGATTACTCAGGCGAGTAACAAGAAGAAGGCCAAAAAGGGAAAAGACTACATGGGTATCCTACCTAAGTGCGACAATTGTCTGCGATATCATGTCAGGCGATGTAAATATGGAAAATGTGATAACTGTGGCAAGAGGGGGCATCCGAAGGAAACTTGTAGGCAAGATACTGAACAAAGAAAAGGAGGCCAAGATAGTAGCGAGAATCACGGAGGAAACAACGACAGTGACGATTATCCAGGCAGGACAAGTGACAGACAGAAACGTGCTCAAGGTTGTTTTAACTGTGGAAGCAAAAAGCATTTAAGAAAATATTGCCCTAAAAACGATCAGGCACAAGAATGAAAGCTCAACACCGGAGCTAGGGAGACACGCCAGGAATTCAAGCGTGGATATCGGTACGTTCCATATTACTCAACGTTATGCATCTGTGTTGCCAGATACTGTTGCAAATTCTAAGCTTCGCATCTCTAGAGTTTGAGAGTATACTTGGGTTAGTAGCAAGTAAGTTACATAACTCGCACTCGATGGAACTAGCTAGGTAAAGCTAGTGGAAGCCAACGCAGTAACTAAAAACGGCAAGATAGAACCCGGAGAGCGTAAGTTTACGGTTGCTCTACTACCAGTTGAGTTGGGAAGCTTCGACGAGGTAATTGGGATGGATTAGTTGCCAAGCGATCTAGCGAAGATTGATATCCGCATCCCGACGGCGAATGAGGGAACGATCGTGACTCATGAAGCAGGATACGCCTCTACAATTTACCAATTTCTTAAAGGCACAAGAATTGTTGCGTAAAGGATGTGTTGTTTTCTTGGCTCATGTCGAGGACAAGGCAGCCGAAGAACCAAAACTTGAAGATATTTCGATGATAAGGAAATATCCTGAAGTCTTCCCAGAAGACTTACCAGAATTATCTCCTCAACGACTAGTCGAATTTCGCATCAATTTAATTCTAGGCGTCGCGCCTGTAGTCGATGCACCTTAGCGACTTACACCGTCGGAGATGCAAGGATTGGCAGTGTAACCTCAGAAGTTGATAGAGAAGGAAGATAACAGACCAAAAATTTCCTTTTGGGTAACCCCAATTCTGCTCGTCAAGAAGAAGGACGATGATTTTCAAATGAGCATCAACTACCAGGAGCCGAACGAGCTAACCCACAAGAGTTAGTAACTCTTGCTGAGAATTAACGAATTTCTTACTTAACTAACTGTGAGGATCCAACTACTATTACACGACTGATCGATGATCGAGTGTCATTAGCTGTGAATTCGGGAATAAAGTATACTGGGAAATTGTGGGACAATAATTTGTTTGTAAACATACACAAAAATGGTGTTTCCTATACAATGCACAAAACAGATCTACACAGAATACGAAACCTTGAGGATCTAGAAAACATATACTTAGGACCTTTGGGAACCCAGGTCCAAACTCGTAAAGGTTGTTATTTAGAAACCATATCTCTTAACCCAATTAAACACCATTAACCTGACATATATGCCATTTCAGTTAACAAAACAGAAAGTACTTAAATTTCTTTTGTTGAAATCTTCACTTTTGCTTCTAGCGAGTAGATGTTTGCATCTCTACTCCCCTGAATGGTAGTTGCATTACGTCAATTCTCTTCGCTGAGAGCGAACACACATTTACTTCGAACACTTGGTCATTTCTTCATTTTAGCAGATACCCATTGCTTCATTACTTGAAAACTTATATGTTATGCATGCACCTTTTGCTACGCATGCGGTTTCATTTCGAATAAACGCTTCATTGAATTCCAAATATTATTTTGCTAAAGCTATCTATTGGTTTGTGATTCGAATGACCTACATTATTGTAATTATTGGCTCTTTTGTTATCAAGTTAAGACACTTTCTTGAAACTACTTTTCTTTCAAGTTTCATTCATGGTTTATTTTTGTAACCATGCTGAGATTCCCCTTGTTGGTACATACATTTATTGTCAGGATACGTTGAAACCCAGTGCAATTGCTTGAACTTATCCTTTTCGCATATTCAGTTTAAGACATCATATGATGTATTGGGAGCATCATATTCAAATACTCTTGCAAAGATTCTTTCTTTACGAGTCGTAGTAGATTCGGTTGGTCTACGACTCCACTAAATCGTTTGATTGGTTTCGATACATTGCGGTGATACTCTCACAAAATTGAAGCTTACGCTAAGTTGGTTACGCACCTCATACACGGATTTAATTGTTTATTTATTAACTTGCTCTAAATCCGTTATGTTTATCACAATCAAAGCAGACTCAACACAGTTATGTGTTAAGGCAATGGTACATAGATTCATTTCATAGCACGGTGTACCTCCTAACGGTTCTTTCGTTATAAATTAAATACCTCGTAGTATTTGTTGTTTTCCACTTTCAAACAGAGACGGTAATACCTTGATGTTCCGTATTCAATTGAAAACTCTATGACATTGTGTAAATCAAAACTTCAGGCTTGTTTCGGTACATCTTCATTTGACTTCAAACACGGTGAACTTGTTCACTCACCACTATATTTGAATTATGTCATTACGACACCTTGCGGTGTCATTACAAACTTGCAGCTTGTGCTGATCATGGTCAACCGTCTCACACGAAACTACACATGCTTTTGTTTGGCTTGTCATTTAAACATTTCTCATGCAACTACGAATCAAGACAGTGATACACCAGATTCGCTTGTATTCCATTCGGTGTACTTTCGAAACTTAAGAACGTCAACACACTAAACCTTACCATTAATTAATTCGGGAGATTGACAGATCATTTTACTATTACATTTGAGTTGTTGACTTTCAATTTATATAGCGGATGCTATGGTTTGTGAAAACTCATTTGCATATTGCGATCGATCGTCTGAAAATCTTACTGGTCAAAACTCCTCTTTTGTGGAACCCTGTTAGCTGGATTACACTAGACTATACGTCAAATACGTCCTGTACCTTTGACATCTAATGCTAAAAGCACATACCTTTTAACCATTGGATTCGTGTTGTTATATATTCTTGGATTCACCTGATGTGAATAAGCTTTGAGTCGGTTTGGTGACTATCTACCTCGGTAATATTCGTATACATACACGCATAATGAAACCCTAAGGAGTTAAGGTAGTACAAATTTCGAGGACGAAATTTTCTTAACAGGGGGAGAATGTGACAACTGTCAAATTTGCATGCATCCGTACATTTATTAAATAATGATTAAGTGCTTAACGACTGTGCCGATTTACAATTAATTGCTAAAACTGCTTTCTGATTTCTGTATCATACATACATATGCATCACATATTACATATTGTCACTCCATTTATTGCATACCAACTTTAGTGACACACATGATGCACAAAGCACAGTTAGCACAGTTAGCGGATAACTCAGACATATACTGACAGTGCCAGTACATAGACAGACAATGTTTTGAGACCCAGTATGGGCCAGGGACAAGGTACTACACCAGTATGGTGTGTAGGGAAGTGAGGACCATAAAACTGCGTCACTAGGTGATAGTTTGAGTGCCGGAAAGTGCCTAAAACACACCTTAAGTGCAGAATTCTGCATTTTCAGCAAAAAATCAGCATTTTAACACACTAGTATTATGCAGAAAATTGACTAAATGGTCCTGAATGCTTTCCTAAGTGTTGGGAATTAATAGTGACACAAAAGGTGACATAAAAGACACTATACGGAATAACTTAGCACTTTAACGGAACGGTATCTAACCGAACAATACGAAAGCTTTGTTTGGTAGACTTACCAACTTAAGGAACATATGATTTCCTCTAAAGATGAAGTTATTTAAATCAAATCTGGTGGGTTGAGAAAACTTGTGCTGGAGGCTATTACGTTTGGTTCCATTTTGTGGGATGTTGAGAGCTACGTTGGTTCCAGGTAATACCTAAAATAAATATTTCGTTGGGGACTCTTATTAGTCAACTAACATGCATCGATTTTGTTTTGTATATGTCAACAGGATCAGGTTAAGATGATGATAGCGGAGTCTTCATGAGAGACATGATGGAGTGGACGCATATGTTGTATATGGTCGTGGGATTGCATGGCTAGGATCGAACACCACATATGATAACAAGGCGTTTCGTATTACAAAGAATATGAAGATGTCTATTATTTTATTAGTGACACTTGTGATTGTGTGATTTATTTTATATTGTAAATAAATAACAGTTTTAAGTAATCAAATTAATTTGATGAACATTTGTAGTGCCGGAGAAGATGTTTGTTTTTACCGACACAAAATTTGTGCCACAAAAGTCTTTTATATCAAGGCAAAACAAAAGTATATGTACGTAATTATGAATAGTTTTGCGACACAAAATGTGTGCCATAAAAATCCATTTTTATATTGTGGCAAAAAAGAGTGACACTAAAAGTCCAAAAATTTCTAGCGGCAGATTGAAAAAGTGCCACTAAAAGGCTTTAGTGTTACCGCTTCTGGTGGCACTTATTTTGTGTGCCGCACATTCTTACAAGGGACTTTTGTGGCACTTTTTGGGGTTTTAATGACATTTTTTGTATGCCACTAAATGGCATTTTTTTTTTGTAGTGGTAAAAGTGTCCTAATATGTTCTTTTTAGGACGCTATTTAAGTTTTCTGTAGACATATGCGACTATAAAATTGGTTTCATAATATTATTTGGTATATTAGGACCCTTTTTTTGGTACTAAATTAGCTATAATGTTACATCATCAGGGTCATATCAATTAATTTCTAAGGACGCTTGTAAGTGAATCAAAAGATTAAAAGTATGAAACCACATGACAGAACATCGTAAAAGTGTCCTAATATGTTTTTATTAGGACACTATTTTGGTTGTTCAAAGACGTATTACGCGACCATAAAATTGGTTTCATAATCTTATTTGAGATGTTAGGACGCTTTTTTAGTTCCGGGACTTATTACGACCCCTTTACATGAAACGCTTTTACCGTTGGTCCTATTAAATGAAAGGTCCTATAAAATAGCATTTTAGGACGCTTTTGCGCGTACTAAAAACCCAGTTTTCTTGTGGTGTCTTTTTGTGGTTGTCACCTAAATATAGGTGACGGTATTGTTTTAGAATCTAAACGCAAGTAAACCCGCGTTAGGGTCCTAAGAAGGTTATAGACTAGGCCAAGAGCATTACTAATAACCTAATTCTCTAAAACCATGAGCTCTGATACCGACTCTTCTGTCACACCCCGACCGCGTTATACAACAAACCGCGACGGAAACATCGGGGAGTGGAGTAACAGAATCATTGTTTCACAACACATGGTATTTAAAGTTTTGGTTTTATTAGAATAATTGTTTACATTGTCTTGGAATTTAACTGAAAACACAACGTAAATTAAATTGTCTTGCTTCATTTTAAGTCACTAAGGCCCAAGTCCGCCTAAGTGTAGCACGATCATCATCATATATTAGCTCCTGAAACACATGTGAAAATAGGTACGTTAGCATAAAAATGCCTATGAGATACATAGGTTTTGTTGATGAAAGTTTCATTACTTGTAAGTTAAAAGAAGTGTTTTACAAAAAGTAGTCATGAGTGTTGAAAAATGTTTTCTTTTATAAAATCATGTGAAAATCGATATGAAAATCAGATGATATAAAAGAATGATGTATGGCTAAATAAAAAACCTAGTAAAAACAAATATGTATAAAATATGTTATTTGTAAACAGTGTCTTGTAAACAATATGTCATGTCTTTGTATAAAATGTATCATGTCTTTGTTTCTGTCGAAGTGGTTTAGATAACGCTACGATATGTAATATCATAAAAGCACTTATATATAGGAAGTATCAGCGGCGTATCCACCATGCTTTTATCATATTACACACGCCTCGTTATTTATGCCACTTACCAAATAACCACCAAAAATGTCATGTTAAACCAATGTCAAAATGTTATAAGTAAACAATGTCCAATGTTAAGTGTAAACCATGTCTTGTATAATCAAATGTCATGTATGGTGAAAAAAAATTATTTACTCAATCCCATAGGTATAATGTCATGTATGGTGAATAAAAAGTATTTACTCAATCCCATTGGTATAATGTCATGTATGGTGAATAAAAAGTATGTACTCAATCCCATAGGTATGATGTCATGTATGGTGAATAAAAAGTATTTACTCAATCCCATAAGTATAATGTCAAATATAATCAAATGTCATGTGAAAACCATGTACTAAGTATGCTAAGTAAACAAACCAAGTAGAAATGTAATGTAAATCAATGTGCCCATATGCTGAGTAAACATATGTAACAAAAGTGTTTATGAAATCAATGTGCTAGCATGCTAACTAAACATATGTAACACCTGTGTTTGTAATCCTTGTGAACAGTTCTATTATCAATAAACAATGTTATTTGATCACAATGTTTGTTTTGTTATGTTTTACATTTTTCATGTTTTGACTTTTGTTCAATTTCAAACTCTACATTGCTTTCTGGAGAGTTATACGCAAACTAGTGCGTAAACGTACTCAGTTTAATGCGAGAAATACTCCGGAACATCAACATATACTCAACATACCTTAAATAACCTTTACATAACTTAGAAATAAGTTTTGAAGGCTTTGGTATGGCAAAAACAAGTTAATTCGCTTACAGGGACTAAATATGACAAACTGCGAAAGTATGTCAATTTGAACTGTAACGAACATTCCGGAACATGACCATAAGTTAAACACACCTTAAATATCCTTTTCATAGCTTCGAAATAGGCTTCGAGGGGTTCGGTGTGCTAAAATAAACTTTTGGGTCATTCAGGGACTAAAAGTGTCAAAAAGTGCACAAGTTTGCATTTTCGCGCATAACATACGTTCTGAATACATCCGGACATCCAAAAATTTATGTAAGCACTAAAATATTTTATTTTAGTGTTTGGGATAAGAAAAAAATCCATTCGTCGCGCAATTTGGTTCGTTTTTCGCGCTTATGCGCATTCCGTCGTAATTAACCGAACATCGCGATCGTACGACCAAACGAACGTTGGTGACCGACCGGATAATATTTAAATCCCACAAATATTCTGTTATGATTAAAATCTTATTTTAATCAGGTCCGTGTTGAAAAATAAATTAAAACGCCTAAAAACGTTATTTTTCAAAGTTTAAGCGCGTACCGTGTGTTTCTGCGCAACACAGTGCTTCTACTGCAAAACGCAGACAACGCAGCCAGTCCTGGCAACTGAAATTTATTTCAGTAATAACTTGGCGAGTTTATTTTTATAGAGTAATAAAAATAATTTAGAACGCCATAAACCGGGATTTAAACGCTAGATAAAATACCCGGTACCCAGTTAAATACCCGTCTTAGCCATATGCTAGGAATATGCTTGGCATATGCTTGGAATATGCTAAGGTATATGCTTGGAATATGCTAAGGTATATGCTTGGAATATGCTAAGGTATATGCTAGGAATATGCTTGGAATATGCTAGGAATATTCTTGGAATATGCTAGGAATATTCTATATGGAAAAACTATAAATACCCACCATATGTTTCATTCATAATCACTAGAAATTTGATTTGAGAAACTCTAAGTTGAAACACTAGTTTCATACCTGAGATTTTCGAATCGAGTTTAGCATTCGGGGACCCTTCGTAAGTATTCTTTCGTTCTTTTCCTTATTTTTACTGCTTTTCGAGTCAGAAAGTCAAACTTTGTTTGACTTTCAGCGTTGACCAGTAATGGTCAATGCGAAGTTCGTTTGAACTTCGCAATGTGAGTGTAATCACGTTGGTCATAGTCCCTTGGGACTATGCCCACTGATTACCACGTTGTCTAGAGTCGTAGGGTAGGCGATCTAATAAATCGCCTATACCTTCGAACTCGACCCATTTGGTCGATCATTAGGATCGGACCAAACACATTAGGTGACCATAGTAGGTAGGGAATAACCTTCTGAGGTTATACCCTATGGTCACATCGTTTGAGTAATTGTATGATAGGTTGTTTATATGCCTTAGGTAAATTACTAGAATACCATTTTTTTGCATAATTGGTAATTTAGCATATGTAACATAACTTTTGACATCTAAACTGATTTGACAACAATATTAGACATGTTAAGGCATATTTTACTTGTCATAGGACTAGTTAGGCGGTCCGAACGCGTTTTACGCGAACGATGCGTTAAAGTAGCATAAGCTACCTAAACGGATCGTAATGGGTCGATAAGACTTAGGTTAAGTTTCATTTAGCATGTAGGCTTTGTTAAACCATATCATATGAGTTCCTACACTCATTTGGTTTACAAACCCTAATGCTACCCAGTCTTCCGATATAGGTCCGGTTTATTAACATAGTTACCTATATTAGGTGCCGTTTGATTCCGAGATCTTTAGCATTACTGGGTGGTTATCTTTAGACATCTGAGCAATCACAAGTGAGTACATAGACCCCTCTTTTACTGTTTTCCAAACTGTTTTGGGGTGGAACACATGTGCCTACTTGTTACTTTCATGCTTTCCTGTTTTCACATCATATACCGGCTATGTTTGATAGTACATTATAGTACATTGTTTTACATAACATTTCATGCTAGGTGTGCCCATTGTGTGCATTACTTAGTACATTGTTTTACATGACATTTCATGCTATGTATGCCCATTGTGTGCCTACTTAGTACATCGTTTTACATGACATTTCATGCTATGTATGCCCATTGTGTGCCTACTTAGTACATCGTTTTACATGACATTTCATGCTATGTATGCCCATTGTGTGCCTACTTAGTACATCGTTTTACATGACATTTCATACTATGTATGACCATTGTGTGCATTACTTAGTACATTGTTTCATATGACATTTCACGCTATGTATGTTCATTTTGATTACATACTTAGTGCATTGTTTTCACATGCCTACATTTTGGTATGACATTTGGTTTGTTTACATGGGACAATACATTCATTAACAATGATCACGCCGTTCGTTAGTAGGTAGTGGTACCATAGGAATTGACAACTCCCGTTCCGGACATCCCAGGGAAAGGGGACAGAAAGGAATGACCGAATTCGATGATATTTAGACAGATAAACCTTTAATTTGTTTAAGGGCTTATCACCACAGTCACAAGGCTTGGATGTATGCATTTTCACAATACCGCATAAATGTTCATTATCAGTATTAGCATGCATTTTCCACAAGACATAATATTGATTTAAACCATGTTTACTTCAATACTTTGTTTTTGTGCATATGGTTTAGTTGAGACATTTCACTTGCCATACATGACATTTTGACATAGACATTTTACACAAAGACATTTGACAAAGACATTTGACATGGATATTTGACATAGACATTTTGACATGATTTACATTTGACACATAACATGATTGACATCTGTTTTACACTACATGATTTACATCTTGACATAAACACATTGACATATTATCCAATACATTTGACAATTGGTTTAGACATAGACATCTTACATTGGTTGGTTTGGTTTGATTAAGTGATTAAGTAACGATGCGTGTGTAATATGATACAAGCATGGTGGATACGCCGCTGGTACTTCCTATATATAAGTGGTTGTATGGTATTACATGTCGTAGCGTTATTTGAATCATTTCAGTTGGATACATATGACATTTTATACAAATAACATACTTTTCACAAGACATTGTTAACAAACATCTTACTTCATACAAACTCATTTTACATGGTTAATCATTTAACCTTACATTTACTTATACATATCATCTGATCTTATCGTTTTTCAAATGATTTATAAGACAAAGCAAATTACAAGGTTCATGACTAAACATTTTCTCAAATACAAGTCATGAATCCTATTTTCACAAACCTATGTATCTCACAGGCATTTTTATGCTGACGTACCTATTTTCACATGTGTTTTCAGGTGCTTTTCCATAGAATGTTGATCATGATACTAGGGCGGACCTGTGCCTTAGAGACTTTAAAAGAAGATAGACTATGTTTAATTATGTTATAAACTCTGTATTTCTGTTTAAAACAATGAAACTCTTGTGTTGATAAATAAAATACAACTTTGTATGCCATGGTTATGAAACAATTAATTCTGTTACAACACTCCCCGACGTTTTCCGCCACGTTTTGTATGTTACACGTGGTCGGGGTGTGACAGAAGAGTTGGTATCAGAGCCAATGGTTATAGGGAATTAGGTTATTAGTAATGCTTTGACCTAGACTATAACTTTCCTAGGACCCTAACACAAGTTATCTTGTGTTTAGATCTTAAAACATGTACATCACCTATCCTTAGGTGATTAACAAAACAAGAACCAAATTTTCCGAAACGATTTTTGAAAAACAATCATCTGTTTTTGAATGATTTATTACAAGGTTTTGAACCCTCAATTGTAAGGTTTTGAACCCTTTTCAGTATTGGTTTTTGGCCTTATGCCTTCAAATTTTCAAAATCCCGTCAAACGTTTTGGGTTTTAAATAATGTGAACATGTGCAAACTGGAAGGGTGAATGCCTGTATTCTGGGTTTTCTGTCTAGGCAAGCACTTCGTATACATCTCAACCAGACGCGAGACCAGTTGTGCTTACCTGGGAATTCTTGGGATGAGTGTTCACTTATAGGCGAGCATGTCTTCATTATACATTATTTTTGACCCATTTACTTTGATTAGTCACTGTGTGTCGTTTGTTTGCTTTGTGATACGGACGAATGACCACCATCTTTGCTTTGTTGATTTTGTTTCATCTCATTCTCTTCATCCAATCATCTCACTCGTTTTCCTTTCATATTTTCCTCTTTTAGAATGCCTCCTCGACGCGAGAACCAGATAGCAACTGCTGAATTGGCTGAAATTATTGCGCAGCAGATGGCTGCTCAATTTCCAAATCTCTTTGCTCAATGGAACCAAGCCAACAACAACAACAATGTTCCATGCAAATACAAGGATTTCAACCAGGCTAAACCACTCAAGTTTAGTGGTTCTGGGGGAGCAACTGGGCTTCTTCAGTGGTTCGAGAGCATAGAGAATACTTTCCGCCACGTGCAATGTCCGGAAAATCGCAAGGTCGAGTTTTCTTCGAGCGTATTTCAGAAGAGGGCTTTGACATGGTGGAACGGGATTATGAGAGACAGGGGTGCAGAAGTTGCTCTCGCACAGACATGGGCTGAACTTAGAGCCCTTATGATGAGGGAATTCTGTCCTCGTCATGAGCAGCGAGCGTTGGAGAAAGAGTTTGATGTATTGAAGCAAGATAGTGGTGAGCACAGGGCTTATACTGACAGGTTTGAGGAGTTGAGTTTGCTTTGCCCAACAATGGTCACCCCTCTCGACAAGGCTATCGAGAGATACATCGATGGTCTACCTGACTCGGTACAAGACATCCTTACTGGTAGTGAACCTGCCACACTCCGTCAGGCGATCGAGTTATCGGCGACATTGACTGAGTCGCAGATTCATAAGAATAAGCTGCACAGGAAGGGTGACAAGGGCAAGAAACAATCAGTTGAGAAGGAAGATAGCAAGAAAGGTCAAAACGGGAATGGAAAGGTTTCTGGTTCATCGAAAAGGGCAAAGAAGCGTAAGGCTTCTCAAAACTATGCTGTCACTGCCCAAGCTAACCAGGCAGCTCCCAACCAACCCGCACAGCCTCCAGCGAAGAAACCCTATTCAGGGAATGCACCTTTGTGCAATAGATGCAACAGTCACCACCAGCCGCAACTTCCATGCCGTTTCTGTACTAACTGTGGGAAGTCAGGCCATCTTGCCAATTTTTTCGGTCTGCTCAGAATCCCGCGGTTCAGAACCCGGCTCAACAAGTTGCTCAGCCTCTTGCTCAGCAACAGGGTCAAGCTGCACGTCCACAATACCCACCAGGTGCTTGTTACAATTGTGGGGATCTGACCCACTACAGAAACCGGTGCCCAAGGCTAGCCAACCAGAACCAGAACCAGAATCAGGCTCCGGCTCGAGGCCGAGTTTTTAACATGAATGCCCAAGAGGCGCATGCAGACGATAATGTGGTGAACGGTACGTTCTTTATTAATAACCAGCCTGCATCTGTTCTCTTTGATTCGGGTGCCGACAAGAGTTTTGTGTCTTTATCTTTTGAGCCAATGCTTCGCGTGTCTAGAACAAAACTAGGAAAACCTTTGACAGTAGAAGTTGCTAGTGGTGAACCCATTGTTCTTAATTCTGTTCTACGCAACTGCCAGTTGAACCTTAATGATCATCTCTTTCCTATCGACCTCACGCCAATGCAACTTGGAAGCTTCGACGTTATTGTGGGAATGGATTGGTTATCCAAGCATCACGCAGAGATAGTTTGTTCTGAGAAGATAGTTCGTGTGCCGCTTTCGTCAGGCGAGATCCTGCAGGTTCAAGGTGAGAAGCCTACCGTTGGTCTCAAACTCATGTCTTGTTTTAAAGCTCGGAAATATCTGCGGAAGAACTATGTGGCTTTCTTAGCACATGTTACAGAAGACAAAGGCAAGGGTAAGTCTATTTCAGATATTCCTGTCGTTCGGGAGTATTCTGAAGTTTTCCCTGAAGACTTACATGGTCTACCTCCAGCACGCCAAGTCGAGTTCCGTATTGATCTCGTACCTGGTGCCAACCCCATTGCCAGAGCTCCATATCGTCTTGCACCATCTGAGATGCAAGAGTTGTCTAAACAGCTCCAGGAGCTCTCTGACAAAGGTTTTATACGTTCTAGTTTTTCACCTTGGGGTGCTCCCGTTCTTTTTGTCAAGAAGAAGGATGGATCCTTTAGGATGTGTATCGATTATCGTGAGCTTAACAAGCTTACCATCAAGAATCGATATCCCCTACCTCGCATCGATGATCTCTTTGATCAGTTACAAGGCGCTTCTTATTTTTCGAAGATTGATCTGCGATCTGGATATCATCAACTTCGGGTGCAAGAAGAAGACATTCCGAAGACAGCATTCCGTACTCGGTATGGGCATTATGAATTCACAGTCATGCCATTCGGTTTGACTAATGCTCCTGCTGTTTTCATGGACTTAATGAATAGGGTCTGCAAACCTTATTTGGATCAGTTCGTCATTGTTTTTATTGATGACATCTTGATTTACTCTAAGACGCGAGCTGATCACGAGCAGCATCTTCGTCTTACTCTGGAACTCCTGAAGAAAGAGCAACTTTTCGCCAAATTTTCCAAGTGCGAATTTTGGCTTAAAGAAGTTCAATTTTTGGGACACATTATCAACGAACGAGGTATTCATGTAGATCCCTCCAAGATCAGTGCGATTAAAGATTGGGATACGCCTACTACTCCTACTGAAGTTCGTTCTTTTCTTGGTCTAGCGGGTTATTATCGCCGCTTCATAGAAAACTTCTCGAAGATTGCAGTTCCTCTAACTGCTCTAACTCAGAAGAAAATGCCCTTTTATTGGGGATACAAACAAGAGGAAGCTTTTCAACACCTGAAGCAGAAGCTTTGCGATGCGCCTGTTCTATCATTGCCTGAGGGTGATGATGATTTTGTTGTGTTTTGTGATGCATCGAAATTGGGTCTTGGCTGTGTTCTTATGCAAAGGAACAAAGTCATAGCTTATGCATCGAGGCAGTTGAAGATACATGAGAAAAACTACACCACTCATGATCTTGAGTTGGGTGCAGTTGTCTTTGCTCTCAAGATCTGGAGACACTATTTGTACGGTACAAAATGTGTGGTTTTCACGGACCACAAAAGTCTTCAGCATATCTTCAATCAGAAAGAACTCAACATGAGGCAACGACGTTGGGTTGAGCTTTTAAACGACTATGACTGCGAAATTCGCTACCATCCTGGTAAGGCGAATGTCGTAGCTGATGCATTGAGTCGCAAGGAACGTACTAAGCTTCATTGTGTACGTGTTCAATCTGTTATTCAAGCTCGATCCGATATTCAAGCACGCATCTCTCAAGCTCAACAATCTTTTGTTTCACAAGGTTTAATGGATAAGGAATTTCCTTACCACATAACACCTGATTTGGAACTGAAGGACAATGGATCATATTACTTCATGGACCGTTTGTGGGTCCCAAGCCAGGATGACCTTCGTACCTTGCTTATGGATGAAGCCCATAAGTCTCGTTATTCTATTCATCCGGGCTCAGATAAGATGTATAAGGATCTTCGTATTCACTATTGGTGGCCTGGTATGAAGAAAGACATTGCCTTATACGTGTCAAAATGCCTTACTTGTCTAAAGGTTAAGGCTGAACATCAGCGTCCTTCTGGTTTATTAGTACAACCAGAGATCCCAGTTTGGAAATGGGAAAACATTACTATGGATCTTGTTACTAAACTTCCACGCACAAAGAAAGGTCATGATACCATCTGGGTAGTTGTTGATCGTCTTACAAAGTCAGCTCATTTCTTGCCAATCCGTGAGGATTTTCCTGCTGACAGACTTGCTAAAATCTATGTGGATGAAATTGTAGCTCGACATGGTGTTCCTTTGAACATCATTTCTGACAGAGATGCTCGTTTCACTTCTCATTTTTGGAGAACCATGCAATCTGCTATGGGGACCCAACTTAATCTGAGCACAGCTTATCATCCGCAAACGGATGGTCAATCTGAGAGAACAATCCAGACTCTGGAGGATATGCTTAGAGCTTGTGTGATCGATTTTGGTGGTAGTTGGGATTCACATCTTAAATTGATTGAATTCTCCTACAACAACAGTTATCACACTAGCATCAAAATGGCTCCTTTCGAGGCTCTCTATGGTCGAAAATGTCGTTCACCAGTCTGCTGGAATGAGATTGGCGAGGCTCAAATTACTGGACATGCCCTCATTTTAGAGACAACTGACAAGGTCAAGAAAGTTCGTGATAACCTTCAGGCAGCTAGAAGCCGTCAGAAGATTTACGCGGACCCAAAACGCAAAGCCTTGGAATTTCAAGTCGGTGATCAAGTATTACTTAAGGTCTCACCTTGGAAAGGTGTGATCAGATTTGGAAAGAAAGGAAAACTTGCACCTAGATACGTTGGACCATTCAAGATCGTCGAAAGAGTCGGAAAGGTAGCCTATAGACTTGAGTTACCTCCTGAACTTGGAAATGTTCATCCAACTTTTCACGTGTCCAATCTCAAGAAGTGTTCAGCTGATGAAAACTTCTCCATACCGCTTGACGAAATTCGTGTTGGCAAAACACTGAAATTTGTTGAGAAACCAGTGGAAATCATGGAACGTGAAGTCAAGTGGCTTAAACGCAAGCGCATTCCTTTGGTCAAAGTTCGCTGGGAAGCTAAACGTGGACCTGAGTTTACTTGGGAACGCGAAGATCAAATGAAGGCAAAGTATCCACATCTTTTTCCACGAGTTTCCTCTAAATAAATTTCGGGACGAAATTTCCACAAGTAGGGGAGACTGTAACACCTGTGTTTGTAATCCTTGTGAACAGTTCTATTATCAATAAACAATGTTATTTGATCACAATGTTTGTTTTGTTATGTTTTACATTTTTCATGTTTTGACTTTTGTTCAATTTCAAACTCTACATTGCTTTCTGGAGAGTTATACGCAAACTAGTGCGTAAACGTACTCAGTTTAATGCGAGAAATACTCCGGAACATCAACATATACTCAACATACCTTAAATAACCTTTACATAACTTAGAAATAAGTTTTGAAGGCTTTGGTATGGCAAAAACAAGTTAATTCGCTTACAGGGACTAAATATGACAAACTGCGAAAGTATGTCAATTTGAACTGTAACGAACATTCTGGAACATGACCATAAGTTAAACACACCTTAAATTTCCTTTGCATAGCTTCGAAATAGGCTTCGAGGGGTTCGGTGTGCTAAAATAAACTTTTGGGTCATTCAGGGACTAAAAGTGTCAAAAAGTGCACAAGTTTGCATTTTCGCGCATAACATACGTTCTGAATACATCCGGACATCCAAAAATTTATGTAAGCACTAAAATATTTTATTTTAGTGTTTGGCATAAGAAAAAAATCCATTCGTCGCGCAATTTGGTTCGTTTTTCGCGCTTATGCGCATTCCGTCGTAATTAACCGAACATCGCGATCGTACGACCAAACGAACGTTGGTGACCGACCGGATAATATTTAAATCCCACAAATATTCTGTTATGATTAAAATCTTATTTTAATCAGGTCCGTGTTGAAAAATAAATTAAAACGCCTAAAAACGTTATTTTTCAAAGTTTAAGCGCGTACCGTGTGTTTCTGCGCAACACAGTGCTTCTACTGCAAAACGCAGACAACGCAGCCAGTCCTGGCAACTGAAATTTATTTCAGTAATAACTTGGCGAGTTTATTTTTATAGAGTAATAAAAATAATTTAGAACGCCATAAACCGGGATTTAAACGCTAGATAAAATACCCGGTACCCAGTTAAATACCCGTCTTAGCCATATGCTAGGAATATGCTTGGCATATGCTTGGAATATGCTAAGGTATATGCTTGGAATATGCTAAGGTATATGCTTGGAATATGCTAAGGTATATGCTAGGAATATGCTTGGAATATGCTAGGAATATTCTTGGAATATGCTAGGAATATTCTATATGGAAAAACTATAAATACCCACCATATGTTTCATTCATAATCACTAGAAATTTGATTTGAGAAACTCTAAGTTGAAACACTAGTTTCATACCTGAGATTTTCGAATCGAGTTTAGCATTCGGGGACCCTTCGTAAGTATTCTTTCGTTCTTTTCCTTATTTTTACTGCTTTTCGAGTCAGAAAGTCAAACTTTGTTTGACTTTCAGCGTTGACCAGTAATGGTCAATGCGAAGTTCGTTTGAACTTCGCAATGTGAGTGTAATCACGTTGGTCATAGTCCCTTGGGACTATGCCCACTGATTACCACGTTGTCTAGAGTCGTAGGGTAGGCGATCTAATAAATCGCCTATACCTTCGAACTCGACCCATTTGGTCGATCATTAGGATCGGACCAAACACATTAGGTGACCATAGTAGGTAGGGAATAACCTTCTGAGGTTATACCCTATGGTCACATCGTTTGAGTAATTGTATGATAGGTTGTTTATATGCCTTAGGTAAATTACTAGAATACCATTTTTTTGCATAATTGGTAATTTAGCATATGTAACATAACTTTTGACATCTAAACTGATTTGACAACAATATTAGACATGTTAAGGCATATTTTACTTGTCATAGGACTAGTTAGGCGGTCCGAACGCGTTTTACGCGAACGATGCGTTAAAGTAGCATAAGCTACCTAAACGGATCGTAATGGGTCGATAAGACTTAGGTTAAGTTTCATTTAGCATGTAGGCTTTGTTAAACCATATCATATGAGTTCCTACACTCATTTGGTTTACAAACCCTAATGCTACCCAGTCTTCCGATATAGGTCCGGTTTATTAACATAGTTACCTATATTAGGTGCCGTTTGATTCCGAGATCTTTAGCATTACTGGGTGGTTATCTTTAGACATCTGAGCAATCACAAGTGAGTACATAGACCCCTCTTTTACTGTTTTCCAAACTGTTTTGGGGTGGAACACATGTGCCTACTTGTTACTTTCATGCTTTCCTGTTTTCACATCATATACCGGCTATGTTTGATAGTACATTATAGTACATTGTTTTACATAACATTTCATGCTAGGTGTGCCCATTGTGTGCATTACTTAGTACATTGTTTTACATGACATTTCATGCTATGTATGCCCATTGTGTGCCTACTTAGTACATCGTTTTACATGACATTTCATGCTATGTATGCCCATTGTGTGCCTACTTAGTACATCGTTTTACATGACATTTCATGCTATGTATGCCCATTGTGTGCCTACTTAGTACATCGTTTTACATGACATTTCATACTATGTATGACCATTGTGTGCATTACTTAGTACATTGTTTCATATGACATTTCACGCTATGTATGTTCATTTTGATTACATACTTAGTGCATTGTTTTCACATGCCTACATTTTGGTATGACATTTGGTTTGTTTACATGGGACAATACATTCATTAACAATGATCACGCCGTTCGTTAGTAGGTAGTGGTACCATAGGAATTGACAACTCCCGTTCCGGACATCCCAGGGAAAGGGGACAGAAAGGAATGACCGAATTCGATGATATTTAGACAGATAAACCTTTAATTTGTTTAAGGGTTTATCACCACAGTCACAAGGCTTGGATGTATGCATTTTCACAATACCGCATAAATGTTCATTATCAGTATTAGCATGCATTTTCCACAAGACATAATATTGATTTAAACCATGTTTACTTCAATACTTTGTTTTTGTGCATATGGTTTAGTTGAGACATTTCACTTGCCATACATGACATTTTGACATAGACATTTTACACAAAGACATTTGACAAAGACATTTGACATGGATATTTGACATAGACATTTTGACATGATTTACATTTGACACATAACATGATTGACATCTGTTTTACACTACATGATTTACATCTTGACATAAACACATTGACATATTATCCAATACATTTGACAATTGGTTTAGACATAGACATCTTACATTGGTTGGTTTGGTTTGATTAAGTGATTAAGTAACGATGCGTGTGTAATATGATACAAGCATGGTGGATACGCCGCTGGTACTTCCTATATATAAGTGGTTGTATGGTATTACATGTCGTAGCGTTATTTGAATCATTTCAGTTGGATACATATGACATTTTATACAAATAACATACTTTTCACAAGACATTGTTAACAAACATCTTACTTCATACAAACTCATTTTACATGGTTAATCATTTAACCTTACATTTACTTATACATATCATCTGATCTTATCGTTTTTCAAATGATTTATAAGACAAAGCAAATTACAAGGTTCATGACTAAACATTTTCTCAAATACAAGTCATGAATCCTATTTTCACAAACCTATGTATCTCACAGGCATTTTTATGCTGACGTACCTATTTTCACATGTGTTTTCAGGTGCTTTTCCATAGAATGTTGATCATGATACTAGGGCGGACCTGTGCCTTAGAGACTTTAAAAGAAGATAGACTATGTTTAATTATGTTATAAACTCTGTATTTCTGTTTAAAACAATGAAACTCTTGTGTTGATAAATAAAATACAACTTTGTATGCCATGGTTATGAAACAATTAATTCTGTTACAACACTCCCTGACGTTTTCCGCCACGTTTTGTATGTTACACGTGGTCGGGGTGTGACAACATACATAGCAAAGCATAAGTGAAATCATGTACTATACGTGTACTAGATGAACATAGCAAGTATATGTCATGAAAGCGTGAAAGCATGAAAGTAACAAGTAGGCACATGTGTATCACCCCAAAATACTTGAAAACGGTAAAGAGGGGACTATGTACTCACTTGAGCTTGCTAAATAGTCTTGGAATTAAGACCTAATAAAGCTCGTAGGATCACAGAATCAATCGGCACCTAATATAGGTAACTATGTTAATAATCGGATCCTAAATCGGGAGATCAGGTAGAATGAGGTCTTGTAAATCAAATGAGTGTTAAAACTCATATGACATGGTTTAACAAAGCCTACGCTCTGAATCGAAAACTATCCTAAGTGCTTATGACCCGTTAAGGTAGTATACGCTACTTGAACGCCTCATTTGCGCAAAAGCGCAAACGAATAGCCTAACTAGTCCTATGACAAGTATTTATATGCCCTAGCATGTTTAATAATATTGCATAATCAATTTATGTGTCTAAAATTAAGTTACATATGCTTAAATTCATATTATGCATGAAAAGGGCATTTTGATCGTTTTCCTAAGGCATATAAACTACCTATCGTAACAACTAATTAAACTAAGTGACCATAAGGTATAACCTTGGAAAGTTATTCCCTATACAACTATGGTCACAAATATGTTTGGTCGAATCCTAATGATCGACCAAACCGGTCGGGTTCGAAAGTCTAAGTGGTTGTTAAGACCGCTTGACTTACGACCCTAAGTAAGCACTAAACTAAAAGTGACGAGTTAAACATGTTAAAACATGTTTAACTAAGTTAGAAAATTGTTTTGATATCAAAACAACATGTTTTGATACCCGAAAATAGCTTCGTCTCATAATGCACATAATCATGCATTTTTACCGAAACTTTGACTCGTCACTTCGACTAATCAACGTGGTAATCAGTAGGTATAGTCACTAGGGACTATAACCATCGTGATTACGCTCACGTTGCAAAGTTCAAATGAACTTTGTCTTGACCAATTCATGGTCAAAGCTGAAAGTCAAACACTGTTTGACTTTCTTGCTTGAAATAGATAACCAAGCATGAAAGAACAACTACAAGAGTCCAAGCTCGGAATAAGAACTCAAGAATGCTCAGGTATGAAGCCTTCAACAAGTGTGAGAGCTTCAACTTAGAGCAGATTTGTGATTATGAGCAAAGAAAATGGTAAAACCCCATGGCTATTTATAGAAATCTTGAATCAGTAGGATCATTCCATGTGTTTTGAAACATGATCTTGGCCTTACACTTGTAGTACATTGATTAGGCAACTTGGGGAACACTTAAACAAGCCCATAGTATGCAAAACCTATGGTTAAAACCAATGGGAACAGGATGTTTGGCTTAATTCATTGAATCTGCCAGCTCCAGCTCTCACGGGCCACAAAGGAAATAGCAAGAGTCTTTGCTGGCTGTTAGGGAGTCTGATCAGAAGTTTTGCATTTTGGCAAAACAGGCCCCTACATGCTAAGAACTGGGTTTTTGACGTATTTAACCCCCGTTAACCCCATTTCGAGGCTCTACAATGATGTTAAAGCATAGGGAATACGAAATATGCTTGAAAACATCTCGGATGTCGGTTCATTTGGCCGTACGATCGCGTTGTTCGGTTAATTACGACGAAACTCGAACGGATGCGAAAACGATCCAAATTGCCCGAAGAATGGTATTTTTGCATTCCAATCACTAAAATAAAATATTTAATTGATTACAAAATTTTTGGATGTCCGGATATGGTCAGAACGTAAGATATGCGCGTAAATGCAAACTTTCGCTGTTTTTTACACTTTTAGTCCCTGTAGATTAAGTAAACATATTTTCTCACACCGACTCAAAGCTCATTTCTAAGCTATGTAAAGGATATTTAGGGTATGTTTAGCTTATGATCTTGTTCCGGGGTGTACGTTGCTATACGAATCGGCAGACTTTTGTAGTTTGTCGCAAATAGTCCCTATGATCGAACAAGCTTGTTTTTGACATACCAAACCCTTCAAAACTTATTTCTAAGTTATGTAAAGGTTATTTAAGGTATGTTAAGCATAAGTCACTATTTCGGAGTGTTTGTCACGTTAAACTGATTAAGTTTACGTGTCAGTTTGCGTATGACTTTCCAGAAAGTGTTTAAGGGTTTGAATTTGAACAAGAAGTGGAAATGAAGGATTATCATAAAGAATATTCATTTCCCTGATGGATATTTCTTCTGAAGAGAAAATGAATGGATAATTCATTTTCCTCAGTGGATACTTCGTAAGAAGTGGAAATGAAGGATTATCATAAAGAATATTCATTTCCCCGATAGATATTTCTTCAGAAGCGAAAATGAAGGTATAATTCATTTTCCTCAGTGGATACTTCGTCAGAAGTGGAAATGAAAGAATCAATACAGGACTATTCATTCCCTCAGTGGATATTTCTTTAGAATCGAAAATGAATGAATAATTCAATTTCCTCAATGGATACTTCACCAGAAACGGAATGAATTTATTCATTTTCCTAAGTAGATAATTATTCAGAAGGGAAAATTGACGGATAGTTCATTTTCCTCAGTGGATACTTCATCAGAAATGAAAATGAAAATGACAAAATCAATACAGGATCATTCATTCCTTCAGTGGATATTTCTTTAGAAGTGAAAATGAATGAACAATTCATTTTCCTTAGTGGATACTTCACCAGAAATGGAATGAATTTATTCATTTTCCTCAGTGAATATTTCTTCAGAAGCGAAAATGGACGGATAGTTCATTTTCCTCAGTGGATACTTCATCAGAAACGAAAATGACAAAATCAATACAGGATCATTCATTCCCTCAGTGGATATTTCTTTAGAAGCGAAAATGAATGAACAATTCATTTTCCTCAGTGGATACTTCACCAGAAACGGAATGAAATTATTCATTTTCCTCAGTGGATATTTCTTCAGAAGCGAAAATGAATGGATAATTCATTTTCCTCAATGGATACTTCATTAGGAACGAAAATGAATTTGTTTATTTTACTCAGTGGATATTTCTTCAGAAGCGAAAATGAATGGATAATTCATTTTCCTCAGTGGGTACTTCATAAGAAACGAAAATTAACGCGGTTCACGAATGGATTAATCTTTTCCCTCAATGGATATTTCTTTCAGAAGCGAAAAATGAGTAGCTAGTTCATTTTTCCTCAGTGGATACTTCATCAGAAACGGAAATGAATATAGATAACTTTTGTTTCTTGTTTAATGTTAACACATGACAAAAGTTTCTGTGGTTTCTCTGCACTGAATTCCATAATTATGTATGCATCCATAATTACGTAATTCCTTGCACAGTCTGCACAGTTTATTTTATAATGTGTAGGGGATAGAATTAAACGAACAACCTTTTGATAACTCTGACTAGATCATCATAGAGTTTCTTTAATTAGGTCAACAAATAAGCACATAATCACACAATCGTATAGTCGCATAATTGTCAATCTTGGTTATTAACTTGTTGTCAGCTTGTTATTAACTTGTCGTTGATTTGTTCATATGCATTTAAAGTGTACCAGGAATCCAATCAACGGATTTCAATTAGTATTTTAAATATTCACAAGAATCTAACTATGAAATAGGAAGATCCTATAAGGATTTTGGAAGTTGAGTAGCGAGAAATTGTTTCGAAACCTTGTACTAGATGTGCTTAAGTCAATACATGAGGTAAAGTGTTCATGATGCTAGATATGTTAAGTCAACATATGAAGCAGAATTTGGAGATCGTGTACTACGTATGTTAAGTCAACATACGAGCAGAGTGTTCTTGAAAACTATGCATGGGGTTCTTTGGAAATGTGTTTAATGTTTTTTTTTTGAAACCTTACGTAATGCTTTTGAAATCATGTGGTAGGTGTATTAGGTAAATATGTTTATAAAATGTTTTAAAACCATGTGAGATGGTTTTGAAATCATGTATAAGATTTTTGAAAACATGGATAATGTTTTTGAAATTATGCACTTGATATATTTAAAATGTTTTTAAACCATATGAATTGTCTTTGAAATCATGAAGGATGTTTTGAAAACATATACTATGTATGTTGTTATGGAAACCAAAATGTAATGATATGTACATAGACATATCGCATAAGACTATTCAAGGACTTATGAAAAGTACCCTCAGATATCTAAGCAAGGATTTAAAGTGGTACTTTGAGTATTCGTCCAGAGTTATAACTTGTACCTTGTACTTTGTTTCTTAAATGAAACTAGTACTTAGGATTATTATGGAGATCGCAAGAGATCAAGAACTACATGAGTAGTTTGATTTGCAAGGAATTTGGTCCCTTGGTGTCGGTATCGTAGGGGTATGTCATATATATATGTAACCACACTTGTTTTTGTACATCGAGATTGCAAATATAGATTTATGCATAACAAAAAAAATAATTATTTCATAGTTTTGGATAATAAAAGAAAATAATACATAAAGTTTGATTGTTTCAAAGCAGCATTGTCTTCAAGTTAGCCAAATGCTCATCCACGGGCTGGATTTGCATTAACGAGCTTTGGGCAATTATTCCTGAAATGGCCCATCTCGCCGCAGTTGTAGCAAGATCCAGGTGGGTATGGTGCTTGAGCAGCAGCAGGATTTACAACAGTTTTGTTTTGGATAACAAAACGGCATGCATTAACCAAATGTCCCCATCGCTCACAGCGGGTACATTTGAGACCTGGTGTTTGATTCAGATTATGACAGTTGCATCGATTGCACAGAGGAGCTTTTCCTCTGTATGGCTTCTTAGCTAGTGGTGATGCCACCAGGCTAGGTCCCGCTTGATTTGGAGCAATCGCTGTAAGATTCTTTGAAGCTTTACGTTTCTTTGATTTTCTTGAAGGCTTGGCTTTAGTCTTCTTAGGTGCCTCGGGAGTAGTTTCATCCTTGAGATGAGACATGGCAACAACCAACTCAATGGCCCCAGGGATTACTATGCTTACTTGTTGAGCGATAGTAGCAGCCAATTCAGACTTTTGAGTATCGCTGTGATGACGAGTCATTCTAAAGATAGTGGAAAATATGGGAGAAAACAAGTGAGATGATATTGGATAGTAAAAATTGAATGCTTAAAAGAATATCGATAAGGCATAATGATTGCGATCATTTGTTTGTTACTTAAAACAAACAAACGACACGGTGACTAATCAAAGTAAATCAGTCATAATAATGTATCGCGAATACATGCTTTAGCCTATAGGTGAACACTCACCCCAAGAGTTCCCAGGTAAGAGTAACTGGTCCGATACGGCGGATTTGTACGAACACTCTAGCCTTAGACAGAGAACTCAGGATACAGGCACCCACCCTTCCAGATTGCACGTGTTCACATTATAAGACCCAAACTTTGATGAGATTTTGAAAACTTTGAAGGTTCAAAACCTTATAATAAATCGTCTAAGAATAGATGATTGGTTTTCAACACGGATTTTTATTTTGTGTTCTTGTTGTGGTTGCCACCTAAAGATAGGTGACGGTATTGTTTTAGAATCTAAACGCAAGTAAACTCGCGTTAAGGTCCTAGGAAGGTTATAGACTAGGTCAAGAGCATTATTAATAACCTAATTCCCTATAACCATGAGCTCTGATACCAACTCTTCTGTCAAACCCCGACCGCGTAATACAACAAACCGCGGCGGAAACGTCGGGGAATGGAGTAACAGAATCATTGTTTCACAACACATGGTATTTAAAGTTTTGGTTTTATTAGAATAATTGTTTACATTGTCTTGGAATTTAACTAAAAACGTAACGTAAATTAAATTGTCTTGCTTCATTTTAAGTCACTAAGGCCCGAGTCCGCATAAGTGTAGCACGATCATCATCATATATTAGCTCCTGAAACACTTGTGAAAATACGAAATACATAGGGTTTGTTGATGAAAATTTCATTACTTGTAAGTTAAAAGAAGTGTTTTACAAAAAGTAGTCATGAGTGTTGTAAAATGTTTTCTTTTATAAAATCATGTGAAAATCGATATGAAAATCAGATGATATAAAAGAATGATGTATGGCTAAATAAATAATTGTATAAAATATGTTATTTGTAAACAGTATCTTGTAAACAATATGTCGAATCATTGTATAAAATGTATCATGTCTTTGTTTCTGTCGAAGTGGTTTAGATAATGCTACTCAATCCCATAGGTATAATGTCAAGTACGGTGAATAAAAGTATTTACTCAATCCCATAGGTATAATGTCATGTATGGTGAATAAAAAGTATTTACTCAATCCCATTGGTATAATGTCATGTATGGTGAATAAAAAGTATGTACTCAATCCCATAGGTATGATGTCATGTATGGTGAATAAAAAGTATTTACTCAATCCCATAAGTATAATGTCAAATATAATCAAATGTCATGTGAAAACCATGTACTAAGTATGCTAAGTAAACAAACCAAGTAGAAATGTAATGTAAATCAATGTGCCCATATGCTGAGTAAACATATGTAACAAAAGTGTTTATGAAATCAATGTGCTAGCATGCTAACTAAACATACATAGCAAAGCATAAGTGAAATCATGTACTATACGTGTACTAGATGAACATAGCAAGTATATGTCATGAAAGCGTGAAAGCATGAAAGTAACAAGTAGGCACATGTGTATCACCCCAAAATACTTGAAAACGGTAAAGAGGGGACTATGTACTCACTTGAGCTTGCTAAATAGTCTTGGAATTAAGACCCAATAAAGCTCGTAGGATCACAGAATCAATCGGCACCTAATATAGGTAACTATGTTAATAATCGGATCCTAAATCAGGAGATCAGGTAGAATGAGGTCTTGTAAAACAAATGAGTGTTAAAACTCATATGACATGGTTTAACAAAGCCTACGCTCTGAATCGAAAACTATCCTAAGTGCTTATGACCCGTTATGACCCGTTAAGGTAGTCTACGCTACTTTAACGCGTCATTTGCGCAAAAGCGCAAACGAATAGCCTAACTAGTCCTATGACAAGTATTTATATGCCCTAACATGTTTAATAATATTGCATAATCAATTTAAGTGTCAAAAATTAAGTTACATATGCTTAAATTCATATTATGCATGAAAAGGGCATTTTGGTCATTTTCATATAAGGTGTAACCTTGGAAGGTTATTCCCTATACAACTATGGTAAAAAATATGTTTGGTCGGATCCTAATGATCGACCAAACAGGCCAGGTTCGAAAGTCTAAGCGGTTGTTAAGACCGCTTGACTTACGACCCTAAGTAAGCACTAAACTAAAAGTGACGAGTTAAACATGTTAAAACATGTTTAACTAAGTTAGAAAATTGTTTTGATATCAAAACAACGTGTTTTGATACCCGAAAATAGCTTCGTCTCATAATGCACATAATCGTGCATTTTTACCAAAACTTTGACTCGTCACTTCGACTAATCAACGTGGTAATTAGTAGGTATAGTCACTAGGGACTATAACCATCGTGATTAAGCTCATGTTGCAAAGTTCAAACGAACTTTGTCTTGACCAATTCATGGTCAAAGCTGAAAGTCAAACACTGTTTGACTTTCTTGCTTGAAATAGATAACCAAGCATGAAAGAACACTTACAAGAGTCCAAGCTTGGAATAAGAACTCAAGAATGCTCAGGTATGAAGCCTTCAACAAGGGTGAGAAAGATTGGAATAAGAACACAAGAATGCTCAGGTATGAAGCCTTCAACAGGGGTGAGAGCTTCAACTTAGAGCAGATTTGTGATGATGAGCAAAGAAAATGGCAAAACCCCATGGCTATTTATTGAAATCTTGAATCAATAGGATCATTCCATGTGTTTTGAAACATGATCTTGGCCTTACACTTGTAGTACATTAATTAGGCAACTTGGGGAACACTTAAACAAGCCCATAGTATGCAAAATCTATGGTTAAAACCAATGGGAACAGGCCGTTTGGCTTAATTCATTGAATCTGCAAGCTCCAGCTCTCGCGGGCCGCGAAGGAAACAATAAGAGTCTTCGCTGGCCACCAGGGAGTCTGATCAGAAGTTTCACATTTTGGCAAAACAGGCCCCTGCATGCTAAAAACTTGGTTTTTGACGTATTTATCCCCGTTAACCCCATTTCAAGGCTCTACAATGATGTTAAATCATAGGGAACATGAAATATGCTTGAAAACCTCTCAGATGTCAGTTCGTTTGGCCGTACGATCGCGTTGTTCGGTTAATTACGACGAAACTCGAACGGATGCGAAAACGATCCAAATTGCGCGAGGAATGGTATTTTTGCATTCCAATCACTAAAATAAAATATTTTAATGATTACAAAAATTTTTGGATGTTCGGATATGGTCAGAACGTAAGATATGCTCGTAAATGCAAACTTACGCCGTTTTTGACACTTTTAGTCCCTGTAGATTAAATAAGCATATTTTCTCACACCGAACGCCTCAAAGCTCATTTATAAGCTATGTAAAGGATAGTTAGGGTATGTTTAAATTATGATCTTGTTCCGGGGTGTACGTTGCTATACGAATCGGCAGACTTTTGCAGTTCGTCACAAATAGTCCCTGTGATCGAATAAGCTTGTTTTTTACAAACCAAACCCTTCAAAACTTATTTCTAAGTTATGTAAAGGTTATTTAAGGTATGTTAATAATAAGTCACTATTCCGGAGTGTTTGTCACATTAAACTAATTACGTTTACGTATCAGTTTGCGTATGACTTTCCAGAAAGTGTTCAAGGGTTTGAATTTGAACAAGGATTGTTATTGTGCAAGTATCAGTTTGCGTAGCCGATGCCCTAAGTAGAAAGGAACTTGTCAAGATACACTGTGTTTGAACTCAATCTGATATTCAAACGCATCTCTCAAGCTCAACGTACTTGTGTTAGACAAGACTTGATGGGTAAGGAATTACCACGTCAACTAGAGCTTAAACTTGAAACAAAAGAGAATGGATTACTTTATTTCAAGGATCGTTTGTGGATTCCAAAACAAGACAATCTTCGCACTTTGGTGATGGACGAATCTCATAAGTCTCGTTATTCTATCCATCCTGGTGCTGACAAAATGTAGAAGGATCTTCGTACACAGTACAGGTGGCCTAGTATGAAGAAGGATGTTGCCTTGTATGTGTCTAAATGCCTAACTTGTCTCAAAGTCAAGGCTGAACATCAACGTCTATATGGTTTGCTTGTATAACTAGAAATACCGGTATGGAAGTGGGAGAACATTGCGACGGATCTCATCACTAAGTTACCGCATACATCTAGAGGTCATGATGCCATTTGGGTAGTCATTGATCGTCTTACGAAATCAGCACACTTTTTACCGATTCACGAGGATCTATCTGCTGATAAACTCGCCAAGATCTATGTTGATGAGATTGTATCTCGACATGGTGTTCCTTTGGACATCATATCTGACCGTGATGCTCGATTCTCATCTCACTTTTGGAAGACCATGCAATCTGCTATGGGAACCCAACTAAATCTGAGCACTGCTTATCATCCCCAAATAGATGGACATTCTGAGAGGACGATACAAACACTGGAGGATATTCTTAGAGCATGTGTGATAGACTTTGGTGGTAATTGGGATTCACATCTACCGTTGATCGAGTTCACTTACAACAATAGTTATCACTCTAGCATCAATATGGAACCTTTTGAAGCTTTATACGGTTGAAAATGCCGTTCACCTGTCTGTTGGAATGAGGTCGGTGAAGCTCAGCTTACTGGACCTGAACTCATTCTGGAAACAACAGACAAAGTCAAGAAAATTCGCGATAATCTTCTGACAGCTAGAAGCCGTCAAAAGAGTTATGCGGATATGCGATGCAAGCCCTTGGAATTTTAAGTCAGAGACCATGTCCTACTCAAGGTATCCCCTTGGAAGGGAGTGGTGAGATTTGGAAAGAAAGGAAACCTTGCACCACGATATGTTGGACCATTTAAGATTGTTGAAAGAATCGGAAAGGTTGCCTATCGACTTGAGCTACCTCCTGAACTTCGGAATATTCACCCAACATTCCACGTGTCCAATTTATGAATGTGTTTAGCCGATACTGATCTTCACATTCCACTCGACGAAATACAAGTTGATGTCACAATGCACTTTGTCGAGAAACCTGTGGAGATAATGGACCGTGAAGTCAAAAGACTAAAGAACAAGCGAATACCGATAGTCAAAGTTCGTTGGGAGTCCAAACGTGGCCCAGAGTTTACTTGGGAACGTGAGGACCAAATGAAAGCGAAATATCCACATTTGTTTTCACAAGTTTTCTCTAGTTAAAATTTCGGGACGAAATTTCCTAAAGTAGGGGAGACTGTGACATTTGTGCTTTGTAAACACTGTACAACGTAGAACAATATCAATTATCAATGGAACAATGTGTTTTGGTCTCAATATTTGTTTATTTGTGTTTGACGATTTCACGTTTTGATTCTCGTTCGATTTCAAGCTCTAAATCGCTTTCTGGAAAGTTAAACGAAAATTGTTACATAAACATAATCATTTTAACGTGAAAAACAATCCGAAACAGTGACAAAAGCTTAACATACCTTAAAGAACCTTTACATAACTTAGAAATAAATTTTGAAGGGTTTGGTGTGTCAAAAACAAGTTTATTCGATCGCAGGGACTAATTGTGTCAAACTGCAAAATTCTGCTGATTCGTATATCAAGGTACATTTCGGAAGATGTTCATAAGCCAAACATACCCTAAATACCCTTAACATAGCTTAGAAATAAGTTTTGAGGGGTTCGGTATGCGGAAATGCGCTTATTTGATCAACAGGGACTAAAAGTGTCAAAAACTGCGTAAGTTTGCATATACGCGCATATCTTACGATCTGACCATATCCGGACATCCAAAATTTTTTGTAATCACTAAAATATTATATTTTAGTGATAGGAATGCAAAAATACCGTTCATCGCTTAATTTGGATCGTTTTCGCGTCCGTTCGAATTTCGTCGTAATTAACCGAATAACGCGACCGTACGACCAAACGAACCGAGACCCAAGATATTTTCATGCATATTTCAAGTCCCCTATGCTTTAACATCCTTGTAGAGCCTTGAAAATGGGTTAACGGGGGGTTAAACGCGTCGAAAATGCACTTAGAAGTGTGCAAGGACCTGTTCTGCCAATTCTGAAACTTCTGCCTAGGCCCTCGCGTCTGGCGACAGCAGAAGGCCTTTGCTGTCACGTGCAGCGACGCCCTGATCTGGACAGAACTCTTGTTTCAGCTGCTGCACATGTATTTTTAAGTCTAGTTTTCAATATTGTGGGTGATTTCAATGGTAATTAAGGTTTTAATCTTGTCCACACACTTGTAATCATCTCATACTTGCTTGGGCAACACATAAGACACTTGGCATCATCTTGGAGCTTCAATTCAACTATAAATACCCCTCAAATTCGGCTCATTCTTTGCTCATTCCTCAATTTCTTTCTCGAAAACTCTAAGTAGAGGCTACCACTTGTTTGGAGGCCTCTTACCTGAGTTTTCTAGTCAATCTTTAAGCCATTAGAGCATTGTAAGTGTTCTTTCATGGCTTAGTAATTTATTTCAGCAATTACAAGCTGAAAGTCAAACAGTTTGACTACCGTTTGACTTTCGGTTTTGACCACGAATTGTTCAAATCAAAGTTCAATTGAACTTTTCAACGTGAGCGTAATCACGATGGTTATAATCCTTTGCGATTATACATACTGATTACCACGTTGACTAGTCGAAGTGACGAGTTAAAGTTTCAGTCAAAATGCACGATTATGTGCATTTTGCGACGAAACTATTTTCGGGTATCAAAACACTTTGTTTTGATACCAAATCAGTTTTCTAACTTAGTTAAACATGTTTTAACTCGTCACTTTTAGTTTAGTGCTTGTTTAGGGTCGTAAGTCAAGCGGTCTCGACAACCGCTTAGACTATCGAACCCGACCCGTTTGGTCGATCATTAGGATCCGACCAAATATATTTTGTGACTATAGTTGTATAGGGAATAACCTTCCGAGGTTATACCTTATGGTCACTTAGTTTAATTAGTTGTATGATAGGTAGTTTATATGCCTTAGGAAAATGACCAAGATACCCTTTTCATGCATAATTTGAATTTAAGCCTATGTAACATAAATTTTGACACTTAAACTAATTATGCAATGTTATTAAACATGTTAGGGCATATAATACTTGTCATAGGACTAGTTAGGCTATTCGAATGCGCTTTTGCGCAAATGACACGTTAAAGTAGCGTAGACTACCTTAACGGGTCATAACGGGTCGTAAGCACTTAGGATAGGTTCCGAATCAGAATGTAGGCTTTGTTAAACCATATCACATGAGTTCCAATACTCATTTGGTTTACGAGACCTCATTCTACTCGATCTCCCGATTTAGGTGTCGATTTATTAACATAGTGATCCGATTACTTGGTGCCACTTGAATTTCCATGATTTACCCGAGCTTGTTAGTTCACTTAATCGAGGATACTTTGCAATCTCAAGTGAGTACATAGCTCCCCTCTTTTATGCTTTTAATTGTTTTGGGGTGACTCATTTGTGCTAAATGCTTTTCGAGTTTTCATGAACAAATGCTATGGTTTATATAAAACACGATGATTTCAATAATGTGAACGAACTTGTTGGGGCGTTAGTCGAAAGACATTCGAATGACATTCATTAACTATGATCAAGCCGACCAGTAGTATGTTATGGTACCATAGAATCCGACAAATCCCGTTATTGGACTATTCCATGGTTGTCACACCCCCAAAATCCACCGGCGGAATACCACCGCTTGGAGGCGTGACTGACCAGGATCTAGCCACCAATTATACTGAGCATTGATTAAAAGTAAAAATGTTCACTAACCACAATAGTTAGTAAACACCATAGTTCGAAGTTTTTAAGACTTTAAGTTCAAATAACAGTTTAAGTAAACAGCGGAAGCATAACCAAGCAGTTTCAAAACAAGGTTCATAGTTCAAGATTATTTAAAACCCAACACACGGGTTAGACGACCACTACACGTTCCCAAGCTGCAAGCTCCTGAGTCACTGGGTACCTGCAAAGCATGCAGTAGGGTATCAACAAAAATGTTGGCGAGTTCACGAGTTGACCAGTTTTTAATTACCAAAAACTTGTTTCACCAGTTAATTTATCCGTTTATACATGCGATGGGGAGCTACCCCATAAGTAAGCGACTAAACTGTTTTTCCAATACCGAATACTTACTTAACCGTACGTTTCTGTAGTGCCCCGTTTGTCAATGTTCTATCATCATTGACGGTTTGCCAGCGTACATTAGTTCACTCCCGTTCCCAGTAACAAGGGTCGGTGTGAGGCTGGTTACACCTAAATAGCGCTATTAACTAATAACCCGTTCGCCAGGCCCCGGCGACTAATCGGTATTAAATGGTAGGGACTTTAAGTGATAGAGTTCCGTTTAGTGTTGCTTGTTGCATTACCGTATAAACAATAATTAACTAAGAGTTCCCAGTAACAAGGGAAGTAAGTAAGTTTGTTCCCAGTAACAAGGGAAGAAAAGTAAGTTTGTTCCCAGTAACAAGGGAAGAAAAGTAAGTTTGTATCCCTCACAAGGGGATAGTGTTGTTTTTAGTTCCGTTTCCCAATCCACCGGGAATGCATGCTTTAAGTTGTGAACTCACCTTGGGTTGCTCGGCAGACCGTTTACTTGGTCAAGTACGTTGGTCACCACGTCCTAACATGGTTACCAGTATAGGTCAGGTTTGGGTACTGGAAGATCACGTATATTCTACACACAGCTAACACATTGCATGCATAACATATAAATACCAAGTTATTGAGCCTGTTCTAATACTTAAGCAGTTAAACAGTAACCGTCAACGCCTAACACACAAATCATAAGTGTTATTGGGCCTATCCAATCATACTAACAGTTAACAGCATCACAGAGTCCAAATAAAACGGTATGCACAGTCCACACACTTTGGCCCAATAACGGAGACCAGTAGCCCACTCGAGACAAGGTGGTCTCGAGTCGAGACCGAGAGGTCTCGAGTCGCAACCCAGTGGTCTTGGGTTGTAGTGAGGTGGTCTCGAGTTATCATGCATGAGTCGCAACCTCTGAGGTCTCGAGTTAGATCTCGAGTCGAGACCATGAGATCTCTAGTCGAGACCTTGCTGGTTTCGAGTCCTTGAAGTTTGTCTCGAGTTGTCAAGGGATGGTCTCGAGTCGCAATCACCGCGGTCTCGAGTTGTCACGTATATGGTCTCGAGTCGCAACCGGAGGTCTCGACTTGCATACATGGTGACAGAATGCTTCTAGAACTTCAGATGTGCTAACCAATTGTATTTCGATTTCATGAGATTGTGTACTATCCAATAGAATTCCATAAACATGTTTTATTGTCTAATTCTATTTCAACATGGATCAAACACAGCATATTCAAATATTCATAACACATTCAAACTTGTTCATCATTAGGGTTTTCATCCTTCACCATCATGTTCATCCTACATAATCATGCATTCTATGGACGAGAATTCATAACACATAACTAGATGTCAAGATCATCTTGTAAACTATCATTAAGCAAAACATTTGTTCTATAACCTCTTAACATAAATCGGATGATCATAAACAATCCTAACCATCATACTTTTATCATTTAGCAAGACATTATCATACAACATTCATACTTTCACAAAGGAGAGTATTGTTCATCTTAGACATTTGAAACCAAGCATGTATATTACTCATCAAGCACACACCTTTATCAAATATTTTCATTTGTTTTGCAAGGGAACTAGATTAAATACATGAAACTAACCGGTTAGAGATTAAGAGTGTGAAGGTGAGTAGATTTGATGAAAGGGAATCCTTAAGCGAAGAACACGAGCCGATCCAAGGGCCTTTGATGCTTCTTCGTTTGAATCCGAGATGAGGATGTGGTTTTGTGAGGGTTTTCTAGAGAGAGAGGATAGGAGAGGGAGAGTGTGAGTGAGAGGATGGGAGAGTGATGGTTGTCCAAAAAGAGGTAAATCGGCTAATGCAAGGATTTTATACTCTCCCGAGTAAGTGCAGCCTAAGGCATTTCGAGTGGGCTTAAGGAGGGGTGCAGCCCAATCGGCCCAATTGGTTTGGTTCACTCGAGACCGAGTAGTCTCGAGCGGTGATTTCGGTTTACGAGTAAATATATATATATATACGTCTATATTACATACACGTTATCAACACATAGCACATCGAAATAAGTCACACCTTTCAATTAATAATAGTACGTACACGAAATACTGAACTAGAAGGTTGTTCAGAAAAATCCAGAGTGTCACATTATCCCCAAGTTTTAAGAACTTTCGTCCCAAAAGTTAAAGCAGCCACTGTCAAGCTAGTTATGAGTGAGAGCGTTTCAACGGGGTGTCACATCATCCCCCCGTTAGTTTGGAATTTCGTCCCAAAATTCGGTTGTAGCTTCAGTGCTGGGAGTTTCATTTGGGAACAATTGGGGATACTTGCGCTTCATCTGATCTTCCCGCTCCCAGGTAAACTCTGGGCCACGGCGCGAGTTCCAACGAACTCGTACGAGAGGTATCTGGCTACGTTTTAGGGTTTTGATCTCTCGATCCGTGATCTCAATCGGTTCCTCAGTAAAGTGTAGCTGTTCGTCAATAGTAAGTTCCTTGAAAGGAATGATGAGTGTTTCATCTGACAGACACTTCTTCAGATTAGACACGTGGAAGACGTTGTGCACAGCACTCAGTTCTTCAGGCAGATTCAATCTGTAAGCGACCTTACCGATCTTTTCGGTAATTTCGAATGGTCCGACGTATCGCGGATTAAGCTTGCCCCGTTTTCCAAAACGGACCACACCCTTCCAGGGTGAGACTTTAAGTAGAGCCCGGTCACCAACCTGGAACTCTAGCGGTTTCCTATCCTTATCAGCGTAGCTCTTCTGACGGTCACGTGCTGCCGCCATGCGTTGCCGAATCTGGGCAATCTTTTCCGTAGTGTCTACCACAAGTTCTGGACCTGTGATCTGGCTGTCACCAACCTCCGCCCAGTAGAGAGGCGATCGGCATTTACGACCGTACAATGCCTCAAAGGGTGCTGCCTGAATGCTGGTGTGGTAGCTGTTGTTGTAGGAGAATTCCACTAACGGTAGGTGCTTCTCCCAATTCTTGCCAAAATCGATCACACATGCCCTAAGCATGTCTTCTAGGGTTTGGATGGTGCATTCAGACTGCCCATCCGTTTGCGGATGATAAGCGGTGCTCATGTCTAATCGTGAGCCAAAAGATTTGTGCATAGCTTGCCACAATTCAGAAGTAAAACGCGCGTCTCGATCGGAAATAATAGAGGTTGGCACTCCGTGCTTCGAAACCACTTCCTTTAAGTATACCTCAGCTAAGGTAGAGAACTTGTCTGTTTCTTTAATAGCCAAAAAGTGGGCAGATTTAGTTAATCGATCCACTATCACCCAAATGGTGTCATTTCCGCGTTGAGACCTAGGCAAGCCAGTAACAAAATCCATGGAAATTTGTTCCCATTTCCACTGTGGGATCTCTGGTTGTTGGAGTAGTCCCGATGGTTTCTGATACTCAGCCTTGACTCTTGCACAAGTCAAACATTTTCTGACATAGGTTGCTATGTGGGCTTTCATGCTAGGCCACCAGTACGTGGTTTTTAAGTCGTGATACATCTTATCCGAACCAGGATGTACTGAGTAACGGGACTTATGGGCTTCATCCATTACAAGCTCGCGCAGATTCCCATAAAGTGGGACCCATATACGCCCGTTTACGTAGTAAGCACCATCTTCTTTTTGTTCTAGCCGTTTCCTTGATCCTCGCAGGGACTCAGCCCTGACGTTCTCGGCTTTCAATGCTTCGACCTGAGCGCTTCGGATTTGCTTAGGGAGGTTCGAGTGGATGGTGAGCTGTAAGGCACGAACACGCTTAGGTTTGGTTTCCTTTCTGCTGAGGGCATCGGCTACCACATTAGCCTTGCCTGGATGATATTTAATCGCACACTTATAGTCATTTAGGAGTTCGACCCATCGGCGTTGCGGCATATTCAACTCCTTTTGTTCCATTATGTGCTGGAGACTCTTGTGATCGATGTAAATCGTGCACTTGGTACCGTATAAGTAATGTCTCCAAATCTTGAGTGCGAAGACCACAGCTCCGAATTCTAAGTCGTGTGTCGTGTAGTTCCGTTCGTGGATCTTGAGTTGTCGCGAAGCGTAAGCAATAACCTTCTCGCGTTGCATCAACACGCAACCAAGTCCTTGAATAGAAGCGTCGCAGTAAACAACGAAGTCGTCGGTACCTTCAGGTAAGGAAAGAATAGGAGCACTACAGAGGTTCTTCTTTAGTTCCTGAAAGGCAGATTCCTGGGCATTACTCCACTTGTAAGCAACACCCTTCTGAGTGAGGGTTGTAAGTGGTTGAGCGATCTTAGAAAATCCCTTGATGAATCTTCGGTAGTATCCTGCCAACCCCAAGAATTGGCGGACTTCGGTCGGAGTCTTAGGTATGGGCCAATTCTTAATGGATTCAATCTTAGCGGGGTCGACGTGAATCCCATCCTGATTGACTATGTGTCCAAGGAAATGGACTTCTCTAAGCCAGAAATCACATTTCGAGAATTTGGCGTACAGTTGCTCATTGCGAAGGAGTTCGAGAATAAGACGCAGGTGTTGTTCATGCTCCTCTTGACTTTTCGAGTAAATTAGGATGTCGTCAATAAACACAATCACGAACTTGTCGAGGTAAGGTTTGCACACTCGGTTCATGAGGTCCATGAAGATCGCAGGTGCGTTGGTCATTCCGAAAGGCATAACAAGGAATTCGTAGTGACCATAGCGGGTTCTGAAAGCAGTCTTAGAGATGTCCTCATCGCGGACTCTCAGTTGGTGATAGCCCGATCGCAGATCGATCTTAGAATAATAGCTCGACCCTTGTAGTTGGTCGAACAGATCGTCGATACGGGGAAGTGGATAACGATTCTTGATGGTAACCTTGTTCAGTTCGCGGTAATCAATGCACATTCGGAATGTGCCATCCTTCTTTTTGACAAAGAGCACTGGGGCTCCCCAGGGTGATGAGCTAGGACGGATAAAACCCTTGTCGAAAAGTTCTTGTAGTTGAGTAGAAAGTTCCTTGAGTTCTGCGGGAGCTAGACGATAAGGTGCACGAGCTATAGGTGCCGCTCCGGGAGCTAGCTCGATTTGAAATTCGACCTGACGGTGAGGAGGGAGTCCAGGTAGTTCTTCAGGAAATACCTCAGGATAGTCGCGTACAACTGGAAAGTCTTCGATCCTGTTTTCCTTTTTCTGCGCGTCGGCAACAAGTGCTAAGATGGCGGTGTGCCCCTTTCGTTAACACTTCTGGGCTTTTAAGAATGAAATGATGCCTGTGACTTCTCCGCTTTTGTTGCCTTGGACTATAAGGGGTTTGCCAGGAGGACGGGGAATACGAACAGCTTTCTCTTGGCAGAGGATTTCAGCTCGATGCTTAGATAACCAATCCATACCAATGACGACGTCGAAGCTTCCGAGAATGATGGGGAAGAGATCGATACAGAAGGTCTGACCAGACAATTCTAGTTTGCAGTTACGAATAACGTGTGAGGCCTCGAGGTTTCTACCATTAGCTATTTCAACGATGTGCTTAGAGCTTAACGGCGTAAGAGTGGACTTAAGCTTCTTACTAATACGTAGGGATACATAACTAGCATCTGCTCCAGAATCAAATAATATGGAAACATAACGGTCATTAAGTAGGAACTTACCCGCCACCACGTTGGGGTCGTTCCTTGCTTCAGCAGCCCCAATCACAAATGCCCTTGCATTGTTTCCAGCTCCCTGGTTGTTGTCGTTGTTTCCAGCACCTCGGTTATTGTTGTTGCGATTCTGGTTCAGCTGAGGGCAATCCTTTCTCATGTGCCCTATTGCCCCACATTTGTAGCATTCGCGGTTGTTTCCTTGCTGCTGCTGTTGCTGCGGTTGATGTTGATTTTGCCTAGCTGGGAACTGGCTCCTGCAGTCTTTGGCTTCATGCCCCATCTTGCTGCATCGCTGACACTGACCCTTGCCACATGGCCCATTGTGGTGTCGGTTACATTTGTTACACTTGGGGTGGTTTCCTCGATAGCCACCCTGTTGCTGAGGGCCTTTGTTGTTTTCAGTCTTCCTTTGCTGAACTGAGGCCTGAGTGGGGTTAGCATCCTTACCCTGATTCCCTTCCCACTTTCGTTTGTTATCGCTAGAAGTTCCGGCAGTAGCACTGATCCTTTTGGGCAGCTTGCCCTCCTCCACAGCCTGATTGGTGAGTTTGTGAGCAAGACGGACCACGGGCTGTATGGTATGGAGGTTGGCTGAGGTTACATGGCTCCGGATTTCTGGGACCAAACCTTTGATGTACAATTCGATCCTTCGATACATAGGTCGAGACATGTTTGGGCAAAGTGCAGCATAGTCGTTGGACTGCTTGGTGTAGGTCTCAATCTCTGATCCAACCATCTTGAGTTCATCGTATTCGTTTTCGAGTTTGTGGATGTCATCCCTGTTACAATACTCCTCTTTGATCATGTCCTTGAAATCTTCCCACGCAGTAGCATTAGCAGTTTCCAGACCAAGCATCTGAATTTGTGCTTTCCACCATGAAAGCGCGTTTCCTTCCAGCGTACCAGTCGCGAACTTTACCCAGTTAGCAGGGGGACACTCGCAGACAGCAAAGACAGCTTCGGCCTTTTCAATCCAGTGCAGAAGGCCTATGGCACCCTCAGTGCCGTTGAAAGGGAGAGGCTTGCCATCCATGAAGGTCTTGAAAGTACAAACATGTGGCTGCGCAGGCGCAGGTTGACCTGTCGTGAGAAGTGAAGCGAATTGGCTTAGAGGTGAAAAGACGATATGGGGGTAGGATCTAAACATCCTAAAGTAACGAGTTTACCTCCAGGGTGAGCTGCGAAAGCTGCAGCCACCGTGTTGAGCAAGGTAGTGAACTGAGCCTGAGTCATGTTAACGTTTCCTCTTCCGCGTCCACTCATTGTCTTCATAGCCAGAAAACACAGTATGAGTGTGATGTCGTAATGTAGCGAGAATGAGACAGAAGAGGGATGTGTATCTATCTGATTAGGCACACTAGTACGTATAGTAGAACAACAACATACAGTAAACAAGCAAGTAAACACAAGTCCGAGCTATGAGGTCTAATAAGCTGAGTCTTGCCCTTGGAGTGTAGTGTCGTCACGAGTCACGAGTTATAGTCTGGTTTTTCTCAAAAAGACTTTCTTTTTAAAACCGAGTTCACTATAACCAATGGCTCTGATACCAATCTGTCACACCCCCAAAATCCACTGGCGGAATACCACCGCTTGGAGGCGTGACTGACCAGGATCTAGCCACCAATTATACTGAGCATTGATTAAAAGTAAAAATGTTCACTAACCACAATAGTTAGTAAACACCATAGTTCAAAGTTTTTAAGAGTTTAAGTTCAAATAACAGTTTAAGTAAACAGCGGAAGCATAACCAAGCAGTTTCAAAACAAGGTTCATAGTTCAAGATTATTTAAAACCCAACACACGGGTTAGACGACCACTACACGTTCCCAAGCTGCAAGCTCCTGAGTCACTGGGTACCTGCAAAGCATGCAGTAGGGTATCAACAAAAATGTTGGCGAGTTCACGATTTGACCAGTTTTTAATTACCAAAAACTTGTTTCACCAGTTAATTTATCCGTTTATACATGCGATGGGGAGCTACCCTATAAGTAAGCGACTAAACTGTTTTTCCAATACCGAATACTTACTTAACCATACGTTTCCGTAGTGCCCCGTTTGTCAATGTTCTATCATCATTGACGGTTTGCCAGAGTACATTAGTTCACTCCCGTTCCCAGTAACAAGGGTCGGTGTGAGGCTGGTTACACCTAAATAGCGCTATTAACTAATAACCCGTTCGCCAGGCCCCGGCGACTAATCGGTATTAAATGGTAGGGACTTTAAGTGATAGAGTTTCGTTTAGTGTTGCTTGTTGCATTACCGTATAAACAATAATTAACTAAGAGTTCCCAGTAACAAGGGAAGTAAGTAAGTTTGTTCCCAGTAACAAGGGAAGAAAAGTAAGTTTGTTCCCAGTAACAAGGGAAGAAAAGTAAGTTTGTATCCCTCACAAGGGGATAGTGTTGTTTTTAGTTCCGTTTCCCAATCCACCGGGAATGCATGCTTTAAGTTGTGAACTCACCTTGGGTTGCTCGGCAGACCGTTTACTTGGTCAAGTACGTTGGTCACCACGTCCTAACATGGTTACCAGTATAGGTCAGGTTTGGGTACTGGAAGATCACGTATATTCTACACACAGCTAACACATTGCATGCATAACATATAAATACCAAGTTATTGAGCCTGTTCTAATACTTAAGCAGTTAAACAGTAACCGTCAACGCCTAACACACAAATCATAAGTGTTATTGGGCCTATCCAATCATACTAACAGTTAACAGCATCACAGAGTCCAAATAAAACGGTATGCACAGTCCACACACTTTGGCCCAATAACGGAGACCAGTAGCCCACTCGAGACAAGGTGGTCTCGAGTCGAGACCGAGAGGTCTCGAGTCGCAACCCAGTGGTCTCGGGTTGTAGTGGGGTGGTCTCGAGTTATCATGCATGAGTCGCAACCTCTGAGGTCTCGAGTTAGATCTCGAGTCGAGACCATGAGATCTCTAGTCGAGACCTTGCTGGTTTCGAGTCCTTGAAGTTTGTCTCGAGTTGTCAAGGGATGGTCTCGAGTCGCAATCACCGCGGTCTCGAGTTGTCACGTATATGGTCTCGAGTCGCAACCGGAGGTCTCGACTTGCATACATGGTGACAGAATGCTTCTAGAACTTCAGATGTGCTAACCAATAGTATTTCGATTTCATGAGATTATGTACTATCCAATAGAATTCCATAAACATGTTTTATTGTCTAATTCTATTTCAACATGGATCAAACACAGCATATTTAAATATTCATTACACATTCAAACTTGTTCATCATTAGGGTTTTCATCCTTCACCATCATGTTCATCGTACATAATCATGCATTCTATGGACGAGAATTCATAACACATAACTAGATGTCAAGATCATCTTGTAAACTATCATTAAGCAAAACATTTGTTCTATAACCTCTTAACATAAATCGGATGATCATAAACAATCCTGACCATCATACTTTTATCATTTAGCAAGACATTATCATACAACATTCATACTTTTCACAAAGGAGAGTATTGTTCATCTTAGACATTTGAAACCAAGCATGTATATTACTCATCAAGCACACACCTTTATCAAATATTTTCATTTGTTTTGCAAGGGAACTAGATTAAAAACATGAAACTAACCGGTTAGAGATTAAGAGTGTGAAGGTGAGTAGATTTGATGAAAGGGAATCCTTAAGCGAAGAACACGAGCCGATCCAAGGGCCTTTGATGCTTCTTCGTTTGAATCCGATATGAGGATGTGGTTTTGTGAGGGTTTTCTAGAGAGAGAGGATAGGAGAGGGAGAGTGTGAGTGAGAGGATGGGAGAGTGATGGTTGTCCAAAAAGAGGTAAATCGGCTAATGCAAGGATTTTATACTCTCCCGAGTAAGTGCAGCCTAAGGCATTTCGAGTGGGCTTAAGGAGGGGTGCAGCCCAATCGGCCCAATTGGTTTGGTTCACTCAAGACCGAGTAGTCTCGAGCGGTGATTTCGGTTTACGAGTAAATATATATATATACGTCTATGTTACATACACGTTATCAAAACATAGCACATCGAAATAAGTCACACCTTTCAATTAATAATAGTACGTACACGAAATACTGAACTAGAAGGTTGTTCGGAAAAAATCCAGAGTGTCACAATGGTTATGGGGTAATGTGGGTAACGACAGAACCTGATGATTGTTAACTAACCCTTTGGTGGTTTGTTAATACGATTGAACGATGGACGAGTCACAAAGGTTTGAATGTGTTCAACGAGATGACCAAAAGTTAGTTTTCACAATTAAAACATGAACGATTTGAACAATTTGAATGATTTGAACGATTGAACGATGGTTTATAACACGGACGAGTTAAACGAATTGAACGATTGGTTTTTGGTATGTGATTAGATAACGGGACGGGTGTAATGTGATAAAAGCATGGTAGATACGCCGCATGTACTTCTTATATATAAGTGCTTTTATCATATTACATTCCGTGGCGTTATTTAGTTCACTTGAACGATTGATTTCAAACGATAACACACAACGATGTTTACTAAATGATATAAACCATACGAGTTTTACTATAAGAATGATTTACTACTTGGTTTACAAAAACAAATGTTTTAGTCAAGATTCATGCCAACGGGGTTTTATAAACTATAACCAACTGGTTTTAAGTTGGTTAATCATATTGCAATACAATACACTTTTCAAAATAAGGTTTTCAATTATCGACTCGAGTAGTCGTACGAGATATTGCAATACTTATACAAGCCATGACTTTGACACACTCATAAAACCTATGTGCTCGCCGGTATTTCTTTGCTGACTTTATATTCACATATGTTTCAGGGTGTGTTTGATGATGTTGATGATGATTATGCATGCTCATATAGGAAAGGACGTGGCCTTGGTGACTATAAAACAAGAAAGACAATATGTTTGAATTTGTTTGTTTTCATTTTAAGACAATGTTAAACATTTAATAATTCAATAAAACATAACTTCAATCCATGTGTTGTGAAACAATGATTCTGTTACTCCACTCCCCGATGTTTTCGCAGCGGTTTTGTTGTTTTAACGCGGTCGGGGTGTGACAGAACACTAACTAATATGTAGTAGAAAAGTCAACATTATATTAAAAGGATATAATATGAAATAAAAAACACACTTCCTTAGCGAAGAAACAGAAGCTTCTAACATTTTTTGGCCAACAATCATCTTTTTTTGGGGAAGTCTTTGCATTACTTCCCTGTGGCAATGAAGAGTTTCCAGCAAACTGCATTAAAAAAATAACCTCTAACTCATATATTTTAAAGGAGATGAAATGAATATATAATGATATAACAATGTAATACCCCAATCAGGCGTTCTAGAGACTTTTATAGGACATTCCCGCCTCTTATGTAGTCAAAATCACCTTAAACAATAACCTTAATCCACACTTAAACTTGTCAATCAAATCAGCCAGCTATGAATTATTTTCACAACCAAGTTAAGATAACAAATTTCTTGAACTCAAACTATGGCTTTCTAAAAGCGCTTCACAGCTCGGATCAAACACAAAATTGGGTTTTTTGATAGTGATGATGATTAATTTGAGAGATGTACCTGGTGGCGAAGGCAGTGGCTGGAGGTCATGTACCAGCGAAGAAAAAGAACAACGGTGGAATCAAAGTTTCTAGTGGTGATATCTCATATTAGGGTTTGCGAATACGAACAGAATCAAACTACCTAAAAAAGGAAAACAAAACAAAAGAAGAACAATCGGTAATGCAAAACACCAACAACCGAAAAATAAGAACAATTACCTTAAGAATTAGAGAATTAGACGTGGCCTAGTGAGGTGTAGTACTTCAACAAAGATCTGTAGAAATCATGATGAGAAAGAAGTAGAAAACCATATCTAGGAAGCGTGAATGAGAAGATGGGAATTAGGGTTTCAGGGTATGAAGTGGCCTTATCGAGGGAAAAGTAGGTTTATATATGGATCCAAAGTGTATAGATGGTTCGGGTTTGGAAGCGGGGCTTCACTGCTAAAGATTTTGACCCATAATTGTGAGCGGGAAAATAGAATTGAGGAGCTCTAATAACATGCCACATCAGCCCAAATTCTTTTATTTATTATATTTAATAGATAAGATAAGATTAGGAAGAGAAATTTTCACATGATTATACATTTTTTCAGGTTTTTTACTTACCTTTTAACTTACAATGTATTACCAATTACCCCAATACCTCACTTTTAACTTATGTTAGCAATGAATGATGATGTAACATTGTTTGATGTCACGCCACCAATTACCCCAATACCTCATGTTTAACTAATGTTAGCACTGAATGTGATGTGACAATGTTTGATATCATGCCAGCTAATATGAAAGCAAAAAAAATGCTTATCCACATACACAAGAATTTGCAATGATCATTGAGGAGAAAGTGTAAAAAATAAAATAAGAAAAGACTTAATTATTTCAGAGTTAGTGATTCATAAATAAAAAGATAAGGTGGAGAAAGAGGTTATGCTTCATAGAAATACAATCATTGAAGCATTGTTGAAAGTTATGTCTTAAACTTTCCAATCATTGAGTTAGGCTATAAGCACTTATTTTGAATATATATTATGTTAGTATAATGATGTGTGTAAAATGAAACATATAAATTACATCAAATGAGACATAAAACTAACCCTTTTTTAGTACTAATGTTGGAAAAAGTGTGCTTTTGTCTTCCTTTTGTATTTTCAGGACTAAATGAGCGTAATTGAACAAAAGGAACAAATATGCAGCAAAAACTAACATAAATACAAGAAAAGGAATAAACGTGGCATGCCGGACCCCTCGACAGCATCTCCCCAAGCAAAGACAAAGAAACAGAAGGCTGAACATGGCACCGTGCCCAGCGGACACGGGGGCGTGGCCAGATGTCTGCAGGAAAGACAAAGCTATAGAAGCTTCTATTCCCAACACGGGGGCGTGCCCAGCACGACACGGGCCGTGGTCAACACTAAGATTCACAGAATCTTGCAAATCTTGATAGTACAGATATGCTTCTGCACACGGGGCCATGCCCAGCCAACACGGGGGCGTGTGGAGCTAATGCAGACAAATTGCAATTAATGAAGAAAGAGAAAGTGGATGGACACGGGGCCGTGTTCAGGCTTCTGTGCAGGCTATAAATAGAGGTGCTTGGTTCACTTCAAAGGCATCCCTTGCCAAACCACCTCTCTCCCACTTCACCCACACTTCACCACCACTACAACACCCACATCCACCACCATCATCCATCATCCACCTTAGAGTGTGTGTAGTAGTCTCGGGATCCAAGATTGATAGTAGGAGTTCTTGACAATCAATGGCCATATTTGACTAAGTCTCTTACATCACTTGGTGAAGACAAACATTTAATGTAATACTTTTGATATTTAATCTTTTCGCACTTTTTATTTGGTTTTGTATTAATGACTAGTTTCTTATGTTGAAGGTGAAACTATCTTATCATTTGTCCGTGGTGTCTTGGCATTATTTTACTGTCTATATAAAATAAAAGATTTTCACCATTCATATCTCTATGGTCTATATAGAGATATGTTTGCTACCTGGTCGGGGGTTAAGGGAATGGTTTGGTAAGGTTCTTGCCTTGTTCAGTGTATAGATCCTGCAAGGACCTAGGTCAAGCTTACTAGGACCTCCTTCAATACCCACTGGTATTGGATGGCGGGGGTGCGAATGGCTTGATCCCCTCATATGTAAACTACTATTAATACATTAACCCGGCTACTTGGGATTGTATCCCTGCTGACTCAAACCACTTAGCCGAGGGTAACGTCACCTTCAAAAGAGGGGCCTACCACATTACGCATTAATAACTTAATTAATTATCTTTCAATATTCCGACCCTTTAGGATTGTATCCTTGCTGACTCAAACTACTGGGTTGAGGGTAACGTCACCTTCAAAAAAGGGGCCTACTACTATAACTAAGATAATCTCTTAAAAAGTGCAAAAGCGCGGAAATCATCAAAGGTTACATTAAAGGCAAGTTGGATCCAAGTGATTCATCTCGTCTATCTGTTTTTATTTTATTTTATTTTTCAGCATTTTTAGTTTTTATTTTCATGTTTAAAACCTTTTCCAAAACTTTTGATTTGATTAGACATTGAGGATAAACCGGTACTAAAAGCTCTTGTGTCATTGGAGGACCTCGGTATCTTACCAACACTATACTACGCTCAGATGGGTGCACTTGCCTATATGTGTGTTTAGTGTTAGTAGGATATCGTGTTTTATAAATTTAAAACTTGACTAAAGTGTTAAAAAGGGCTTAAAATATATACAAAAACATATCACACTCGACACGCATCAAGTTTTTGGCACCGTTGCCAGGGATACAAGGATTTTAAGAAAGTTAGGAATCAACGGCCTAATCGTTTTTCTTATTTTTCTTTTTTTTTAGGATTCTTCTAGAATTTTTCAGCTTCTGCAGAGCTCAGCACGGGGCCGAGCCCGCTGAATACGCCCCCGTGCCCAATCTTTGGTACTGGCAATCTTGTTTTAAGTCAGACAGTAGCTGAACACGGGGCCGTGCCCACTGAACACACCCCCGTGCCCAAGCTTCGGTTACTGAAAACAGAACCGTAAGATCCTGACGGTTGGTAATTTCTGACACAAACATGAGTGATACTGATCATTTTTACTTTCGTCCTCTTATGGTACGTGGTGTCAAATATGTGGCGGAACTCATGAAAATTTAAAATGTTATTTTTTAAATTACACTCCCCACTATATAGACCCATTGTTTTCCTGTAGCCTTAAGATGGGCGAAAGTAAAAACAATCCCTATATCTCCCTCGAATGCTCTTAGTCATCTCTTCTAGCTGAGATGCTTCTCGAAGAATTATTTCAAATGGAAGAACTAATTCTCCAACTGATAAAAGAACTTGAGATGGAAATGAGTAATTCATCTCAAGACGACGATCAAGGAGAATTATTGAGAACACATTCGGATATTAACAACATCGTTGCTCCCGAAATCACCTCTAACTCTTGCGAGGACTTGAGCGATAGTCGTCCCTGTGTCGATTGTACCGTGAAGGACTCCCCATCGATTCCCGCCGATGCATACAAAGACCTGAGCGATTCGACATATACCTTCTTTAACGAGAGCCCGGATAAGGGAAATAAAGGTTGGTCTTGCCCACCGGTATTTAGCTTAGGAATCACCCTTTCCGATAACCTCTTGCGTTCTTGTCTAAAACTAGGGCAACTTAGGTATCTCAGGCACTTTGGTGTTGTTCCGTCCAGTAAGGAACCACCCGATCCGGATAAATTCCTTAAAATAAGGCATTTCTTCATAAAAACCTCTAGCCACGGGGCAGTGTCCAAGTCAACACGCCCTCGTGTCCACCTAAAGATTCCCGTCTGACTTTAGGTCAGAATACGGACAAAAAGTGTCAGAATCTTGCCTGCACACGGGGCCGTGTCCAGCCGACACCGGGCCGTGTCTAGCGTGCTGTCGTTTCTATAAATGCAGCAAGATTCCTGCACTCTTGGACCCATTCCAAAGACAAATATCTGGTGGGATCTTCACATATACCCTATAAGGTATATTCTAAAGAAGGTTCTCAATAACCATCTTGTCTTTTCTACTTTTGTCCAATGCCTTCTTCTTCATTTTCTCCTCACAACCTCCATTAAAGCTTGAAATCTCCATGTTTTCAAGCTTTATTGTAATATTTGTTAGGTTTTTATTCAAGGAATCTTGTCAAAAATAAGTTTTACAACAGTGTTTTAAGTTATTTCTTCTTATAAATGCTACAAAAGTCAGAAAAATAATTTAAGGCTCCAAGATTCCTTGTTTAAAAATCCTGCAAAGAGGTGGCCACGGGGCCGTGGCCGGAGTACTATTTCATTGATTTGAAATTTTTCGGTTTGTTTTCTTAGAATGTCAAGCCAGAATAGCAGAACCTCTTCAGCACATTCAAGGAACAGCCGCAAGGAATGAAGGCCTTCAATCGAAGCAACTCTTGTGCGCTATGTGATGGCAATACGAGAAGCTCTCGACGAAATGACATCCGTAGAGTAAGTCCTTATCGACCGTATCAACTATCTAACGGTGGGGCTAGAAAATAGCTTCCAAGAAATCAACCTTTTGCACCAAAGGTTGAATATTCTTGCAATGCCTCCTATGGAACCAATCTTTCCCCAAGAAGATTGGAACTTGGCACAAGAAGTCATTAACCCCACCGGGTGGGATGACATCCCCGCGGAACCTCCTCTTGACAATTTACAATAGGTTCTGGTGAAAGTCACACCTCCTCAAAATGAGGACGCCAACGAGCCCGCCTTCCTTCTCCCTCGGGAGATAGAAGAATGGCTTAACGATGTGTGAGGGGCCCGTTCCGGAGAAGAAGTTCTACAAGCCTTGCTCAACCGAAAAAATTATCTTTCAGAAATTTTGCTCTTAAAATAAAAATATCTAGGCTAGGAGTTCTTTGAGGTTTGAGATTTCTTGTGTTTCACGACCTACTTATCCAAATTTAGTTTATATTTTTATTTGATAGGAAATTATGTAATTTACTCTTGAATGAATGATGGTTTTTAAGTATTAAATGGTGTTTGGATGATGTTGTAATGGATAAAACACACTTAAAATGGTGGGGGTTACTAAGGGAAACTTGAACCCACACCCCATGCACAAAAACAGAGCATCCCGACAATTTTTCTTCATTACAGCAAGTTCAGCACGGGGCTGTGCTCAGCCCAACACGCCCCGTGCCCAAGGATCTGCAGAAAACGACCAGTTCAGGTAACTGGACACGGGGCCGTGCTCACTGAACACGCCCCCGTGCCCATCCTTCTGTTAAAAATGATACTGGCAATCTGAACACGGGGCCGTGCCCGGACCAATACGGGCCCGTGTCCAGACACCCGGTAACATAAAATTTTGTTTTTAAACACCTTTTTACACATTTAATCAACCTAAAAACTTATTTTTGGGACACATTGAGGACAATGTGCAATTTAAGTGTGGGGGGATGCTAAACTTTTGAATTTTGCAAGTCCTAATAACAAGCCTTACACAAAACTCTATTAGAACCGCTAATCACCCCAAATTTTTTTCAAAAACTTGTCATTTTTTTTACTAGTCTTGGTTAAATTTGGGAATAACAAGTTCTAAAAAGGTTATATTTTTACAAATTTACAACCGATAGCGTCGTGATAAAAAGAACCAACATAAGAAAATTATGAAAAGGCATGATAAATCTAGTTAAAATTTGATTATATATACTTGATCACATTATAAACTCATTCCCACAAAAAGTGAGTTTTGAGCCTTTATTGAGCATGTCACACCCTGACTTTTGCGGAAGCGTGATTATTGGTGTGACTTCTTAATACCATTGCATACGATCATAACAACACTATATGATAAAATCAGTAGATATATATCCATCAATTTAAGTTTAAAAGTAGTACAATATAATTGTCTGAAATGTCGATACCAATTTCAAGTTACAAACCATAACATGTTTTAAGGAGTTCAAAAAAGACTCAACAAAAGATTTTAAAACAAATATTTGAACTTGCATTTTCTTTTGGAATAATTTGTTAAACAACATTTTTGTAGTAATACTTCTCATGTATTTGTATTCGCATTTCCTTCCCAAGGATGGGGGGTATCTGATACTTTATGTATTTTCGTATTCGTATTTGTATATCTTGCCAAGTAATGGCGTCGTATTTCGGTGTATTATTCCCATTAAAATATACCAATATATCCCCAATATATATTTCCAAAAACAATATATTTTCAAGTCTTACTTAGAAAATATATAACTTATTTGTCAAAAATAACGTATGCCAAAATATATATATTTTTCCCAAAAATAATATATTTTTACTTCCTTTGTTTCCAAAATAATATTTTACCCAAAAATATAGTGTAATGGTATATCTCCGAATATTTCATAAGTTACGTTTTCTTGTTCGGTTTCATAATATTACGTGTGTAACTTCAGTATTTATTTCTTACAAATTTTTGGTATTATTTTGGAGTTGTGATGCCATGATAATATGTAAGTTATATTATTGTACCCTAAAATAATATAACTAGTTCACCAAGTAAACAGATATTCACACAAGCGTTTTAGTATAAAATATATATTGTAAATATATATTTATCCCCTTTTATTTACGAAAACACACCTCCGACACTTTGTATTTTGTTACAAAAATTATGGCGAGGTTTGTATTTGAAAAGCATAGTCTAAAATACACTTGTAAACCCTTATATAGAAAATATTTTCTAAGTGCTAGGATTTTCAGAAAATTTCGTCATAGGCTCCTTTGTAAATGGAGGTGTCCATGCTAAATAGCATATCATTTTCTTTAGCATATAACACATTAGATTGTTCTCAAATAACCAACCCGACATTTAGACGTGCAAAATACTACTTTTATCATTTCAGTTTTAATATACAAAACTGGGCTGTTTTCGGGTATTTTAATAAAATAGTTATCTTATTCCAAAAATTTCCAAATTTTTACAGAGTGTCTTATACGATCCAAATATTATTGTGTAAAAATATCGGGGTCCAAATCATCACCAATATTTTATAGAAATTCATTTTCCGGACTGAAATCAGATTTATCTTTTTCTGACTGCAGTCCGGGGAATAATTTATTTAAAATTCATTGAGAGTCCGATTTACGAAATTCCAGTGAGATAATTACAAATACATCGGTGGTCATCTACAGTACAAATTTCATGACCTAATCCTACACCGATTTCAAGTTATGATGAAAAACATAACGCCTATTTTCAGCAGTAAAAATGCAGCTTTAGTTGCTGTTAGAAAACGACCCTTTAAAAATAGAAAACGAAGTCCAAAAATTATGATTCCAGTGCCATTAGAACCGTATTTCATAATGACACGTTATAAACTCTAGAAAATCAGTTTTTCGTTAAGTATTGACCTGTTTACAGCCAGTTGAAGGTGGCTGAAAATGCTAATCAGAAAGCTGTTTATAGGTTAAATGTTACTAAAACGCACACATACGATCGCCATACTTTCTAATACGATTAACATCAGACCATAAGTCATTTACAGCAGGTTTTTGTTTATTTATTTCAGATTTATCATGTATTATCCTCTTTTATCTCATGACCCTTATGTAAAGCTTTCATGTTCATGCTTTAGGTTATGATCTTTAGAGTTCTTGTATTTTTCATCATAAAATAACTATTAACCATTAAAAATATGAAGAGGATGAAGATCTAAGACACTTACCACTAGCACAAGGCTAGGGGAGTTCAAGAGTATAAAAGTGGTGGTTAAAAGAAAATGAGAGCGGTCCTTGAGCTTCTGAACACACCAAGCTTGCTTATACGGCTCCTAACACCTTCGAGTATCCTTGGAATGTATGTAAGATAAGTGAATGATGGTGGTTGTGGTGGTGCTATTCTCGGCCGAAACCATGGGAGAAGAGAGGAGTTTGGGGTGTTGGTGATATGTGTGGAGATAAAGATGAATGATGAACTTGTGGGTAATTATATAATACTCCAACACTTCTAATATCCATTAGGTTTCATGTTCCTCTAGTACAATACAAGCTTAATAAACAAATCAAAGTAATCAAGGGTGGGTCACCCCTTTGGAACCGGTTTTGAGGGGGGGGGGGGTATAGGGTTGGTTTCCAATGGATGGTTACTAGTTTAGTTAGTGATCTAGTTAAGTAACAAGTGCTTAGATAATGGTTTGTGGTGTGTTATTAGTTATATAGTGTGTTAGGGTGTTCGGGGACCCTAACTAGCTTAGAAAAATAAAAACAATGTGTTTAACAATATTTTTATGTTCCGGGTATAGTCCGGTTGTTCGGTTGGATGTTGATCCGTCAAAGTGCTAAATTAGTCGTTAAAGTGTCTTTTATATTACTTTTAGTGACACAATAAATTCCCAACACTTTGGAAAGTATCTAGGACTATTTTACCAAGTTTTTGCACCTTACTAGCATTGCTAAATGCTGAATTTTGGTTATTTAGTACAGAATTCTGCACTTAAAGTATGTTTTGGCACTCCCCGGCACTATAACTATCACCTAGTGACGCAGCTTTATGATCCTCACCTCCCTACACTCACTACTAGTGTAGTATTCTATCTCTGGCTCATACTGGCCTCAAAAACATTGTCTGTCTATGTGCTGGCATTGTCAGCATGTTTTCTGAGTTATCCGCTCAGTGTGCTAACTGTGCTTTGTGCATCGAGTTTGTCACTAATGTTTGTATATAATAAATGGAGTGACAACATAAAGTGTGATGCATATGTATGTATGTAACAGAAATCAGTAAGCAGTTTAATCACAGTTGGAATCAAGCACAGTCATTAAGCACAAATTAAATATTAATTAAACGTACGGATGCATGCAAATTTGACAGTTGTCACATTCTCCCCCCGTTAAGAAAATTTCGTCCTCGAAATTTGTACTACCTTAACTCCTTATGGTTACGTCACACATGTATATATATGAATAATACTGAGGTAGATAATCACCAACCCGAATCAAACCTTACTCACATCAGGTGAGTCCCAGAACATGTAACCACCCGAACCCTATGGTTAAAAGGTATGTGCTTTTAGCATTGGTTGTCAAAGGTACAAGACGTACTTGACGTATAGTCTAGTGTAATCCAGCTAGCAGGGGGGGTTCCACAAAAGAGAGGTTTTGACTAATAAGATTCTCAAACGATCGATCGCAATATGCAAACGAGTTTTCACGAACCCTAGCATCCGTTATATGAATTTAAAATCAACAACTCAAATGAAATAGTAAAATGATCTGTCAATTCCTGAGTAGATGAATGGTAAGATTTAGTGTGTTGAAGATTTTGAATTGCGATAATACGCCGAATGGAATACAAGTGGATCTAGTGTATCATTGTCTTGATTAGTAGTTGCATCAGAAATGTTTAAATGATAAGTCAAGCGAAAGTATATGCAGTTTTGTATGAACGGTTGACCTTGATTAGCACAAGTTACAAGTTTGTAATGACACCACAAGGTGTCGTAATGACATAATTCAAGTATAGTGGTGACTGAACAAGTTCACCGTGTTGGAAATCAAATGAATATATACCGAACAAGCCTGATGATTTGGTTTACACAATGTCATAGAGTTTTCAGTTGAGTATGGAACCTCAAAGAGCCATTGTTTTCGGTCGAAAGTGAGAAAGCAATAAGTACCGCAAGGCATTCGATTGATCATAAAAGAATCGTTAGGAGGTACACTGTGATATGAAATGAATCTATGTACCTTTGCCTCAACACACAACTGTGTTGAGACCAATTTAGTCGTGATAAACAAGACGGATTTAGGGCAAATTATTAAATAATCAATTAAATCCATGTATGGAGTGAGTAACCAATTAAGAGCAAGCTTCAATTTTGTGAAAGTATCCCTACAAGGTGTCGTAACCAACAAATGATTTTGTGAAGTCGTAGACCAAACAAGTCTACTACGACTCAAAACAAAAGAATCTTTGCCAGAGTATTAGAATATGATGCTCTCAATACATCACATGGCGTCTCAAATCAAACGTGTGAACTGGATAAGTTCAAGCAATTGAACTTAGTTTCAGCGTAACCCAACAATAAACGTACGTATCAACAAGGGAATCTTGGCATGGTAGCAAAGATAAACCATAAATGTAACTTGAAAGAAAGCGGTTTCAAGAAAGTGTGTTGACTTGTTAACAAAAGAGCCAACAATAACAATAATGTAGGTCATTCGAATCATGAATTCAGTAATTAGGTTTAGCAAAATAATATTTGAATTTCAATGAAGTGTTTGTTCGAGACGAAACCACATGCGTAGCAAATGATGCATGTATGTCAGACGAAATGTGTGTTCGCTCTCAGCGAAGAAAATTATTGTGATGCAACTACCATTAAGGGGAGTAGAGGTGCAAACATCTACTCGCTAGAAGTAAAAGAAATTCAAGTACTCTCTGTTTGGTCAACGGAACTGGCATATATGTCAGGTCAATGGTGTCTGCTTGAGTTAACAGATGTGGTTCCTAAATAACAATCTGTGTGAATTTGAACCTGGGTTTCCGATGGTCCTAAGTACATGTTTCCTAGATCCTCAGAGTTTAGTATTTGTTGTAGAATTGTTCTGTGCATCGTGTAGGAAACGCCATTCTTGTGTATGTTAAAACAAGTTATTGTCCCACAATTTTCCCCGGTATATTTTCTTCCTGAATTTACAGCTACTTGATCATTGATCATTCGGGACATACGGGTTGGATCCTCGCAGTTAGTCCGATAAGTAGTTCGTCAATCCTTAGCAAGAGTCGCTGACTCTTGTTGGCTAGCTCGTCCGATTCCTGGTAGCCTGATGTTCACTTGAAAGTCGTCGTTCTTTCTCTTGACAAGCAAAACTGGGGTTACCCAAAACGGAAATTTTGGCCTGTTATCTTCCTTCTCTATCCACTACTGAAACTACACTGTCAATCCTTGCATTCCCGAAGGTGTAATCCGTTAGGGTGCGTTGGTTGCAGGCGCGATGCCTGGAATCGAATTGATGCAAAAATTTGACTTGTCATTGGGGAGATAATTCCGGCAAGTCTTCGAGGAAGATTTCAGGATATTCTCTGATAACGGGGGTATCTTCGAGTTTTTAAATTCCTCGGCTCCCTTGTCCCCGACATGAGCCAGAAAACAACACATCCTTTTCGCAATAACTTTCGTGCCTCCAAGCAATTCGTGATTTGTAGAGGCGTATCCTGCCTCGAGAGTCACGATCGTTCCTTCATTCGTCATCGGGGTGCGGATATCAATCTCCGCTCGATCGCTCGGCAACTACTCCATCCCAATTACCACGTCCAGACTTCTCCTTATCTAGTTCTTATCAAGTACTGGATATCTATCTTGCGTACTGCTAAAACAAGTATATTCTGAAGCTAAAATTCGACAATAATGTCAAATAGCACAGACGCATAACATTGACTACTATGAGACGTACCGAAGGCCATGTTTGGATCCTGGCTTGCTTCCCTAGCTCCGGTGTTAGATATTTTTCCCACGATCTTGCTTAATCTCCCTTGGGCAATCTTTCCTAAAGAGCCCTATGTCACCACAGTTATAACATCCCTTACCTTTCCTTCCACGTTTCGTCTCATGCCAACACGTTTCCCTGCTGTGCCCCACTTTGCCACAGTTGTCACACTTTCCATTTTTACATCGCCCGGTATGATGTCGCCGACACTTGTCGCATTGAGGTAGTTTACCCATGTACTCTTTTTCCTTTTTGACCTTGTTGTTGCTATTCGTCTGAGTACCCTGCTTGAAGTTTGCAAACTTTCTCTTGTTGTCTCCAGATGACTCTACATGAGTCTCCTTCTTCTCCTCAGAGGTTGAAAATTTGTTCAACCTGATTGCCTCTTCAGTCAAGGTTACACTTAGATCAATGGCTTCAGCGATCATTGCAGGTTTTGATGTCGTCACCATGCTCATGATTTGGGGTGCCAATCCCCAAATAAAACGCTCAATCTTTTTAAATTCTGGTTCTACCATGTAGGGGACAATACGTGATAGAACATGGAATTTCTCCACGTATTCAGCTATTTTTGGTCCTTCCATCTTCAAGTTCCAGAACTCAGTTTCCACCTTCTGGCTTTCTGTTCTCAAACAGTACTTTTTATGCATTAGCTCTTTCAGCTCGTCCCATGATAAAGCATACGCAGTAGCCTCGCCCATCATCTGAACCTGGAGTTTCCACCATGACAGAGCCCCATCTTGGAATAGTCCGGAGATGTACGTGACCTGATGCTCTGGGGCGTATTTGCTCACACGCAAAACAGAATCCGTCTTCTCAACCCAGCGCACGAAGGCTACGGCACCCCCAGTGCCGTTGAAATGTAGGGGCTGGCAGCCCAAGAACTGCTTGTAGGTGCAGCCTGCGATACAAGCAACATTATTCGCGTAAGGTATTAGCAAAGCACTTGTGGAAATGTCCAAACGTTTGTAATGTGTCTTAAAGGACTAAACATTACCGTTGGGTGGGTTATTTCCCGAGGTACCTCCGTTGCGCTCAGAGCGAAGGGCCTCGTACTGTGCGATGACCTGTAAGAGGCGTTCTTGAAATTCTGCCTCTGTCGTTGGCAGAGGGTTGTTGGTATCGGTGTTCCTTTGAGTCGACATCTTCCTAGAAGAAAGTCGGTTAGGTCAGGTCTTGTTAAGGACACGAGCACACAAGTCTCTATTTAACGAATAAGACCTCAGAGGTATATTACATATATGTATATACGCAGTCGTTTTAACAATCAATCACATATCATCATAATTATAGCACAACTTGTAAATAGGAACGTAGCAAGTAAGCATGTAGCATTATAGTTATAGCACAAATATGTAGATCAACAACATGCTTAGTAAGAACATAGCGACTGAGTTTTTCATTAGTTATTAGTCATAAGTATTGTCGCATGTTTAAAGATGATTGGGCTTTCGTTATCCTCCGGCCACAATCACTGTGTCTTACATAATGTATCACATCAGAAGGGACACAGGGTCACCCTACCCTTGTCCAACACGTATATTAGTGTATCAAAATTAAGTAGTCAGAAGCGGTCTTCAAAAGTCTTCGCAATCCCGGCTTATCATTAGTGTCTTTACCCAAGTGTAATGCAATCCGCATAAATCCAGAAATCAACTACACTGGTGACTGAGGTGGAGGAGGAAAGAAAAGTAACTGCTAGCACGCGTAAACTCCTCCTCGAGCTTGTATATACGTCGAAGTAGTTAACTGATCTGCCGCTCGATAGTAAAAGAAACGAGCATCAAAAACCTGGAAAAGGCGTCATAGCAGCAGATGAGAGCGCAAAAGAAGTCTTTGATAATTGTGGAGGATCAAAGTATACTGGCAATAAACAGGGTGGAGGTTGTGGTGTCAACTCAAGCTTCAACATTCTGCGACTTATATCCTCAAACTGTAGCTGATGTGACAGGTGTACTTATCCCGTGTGTAGCCTCCATAATGTGAGGGATGACAAGGGTCTAAAATCAACATAGTGTAGTATAGGAACCATCGAAATGACTTGTCCAGCGTTGTAGAGGTGAATGTAGCAAACGGTGTGACTTGTAAAGTTAGGAAAAATGTTGCCGTAGAATAATCGTTATGCGGGTGCTGACCTGGAGCGCCTTCCCGGGGTGCGGGTATGTCTTGAAAGAAAGCGGTAGGCATGTCGATGCAATGGACGTCGGTCTTCATAGGTGCAACATCAGCGGGTGCAGGTGCGGTAGAAATGTCTCAACAAAAGGGGATTCAATAGGTGCAGGTACTGGGTCTGGTAAGAGGAGTGTAAGGTATAGTAGTCCAAAGGAAATAAGGTCACGTTTAAGTAGGTTCAGCAGGTGCAACATCAAGCTGGCCCGCAAGGAACTGGAGCTGCCTCAGGGGCAGGTCCTGGGGCGTGTGAGGGTATATGATCTTGAGCAGGTGTTAGTGCAGTAGTCAAAGCGGCGTCGTCGTCCGTGTCTGGAGCAAAAAGTGGTAACCTGCCTGTTTGTAAAGTCGTAAATGTCGCAGACTCAAAGGAGTCTGAAATCGAGTGTATACTAGAATCAGAGGATAGTTTGATAATAGGGATCTCAAAACGTAAAGTCAGTAACAACGTCCTCATCTAACTTTCCATCATCCTGGGTGTCAACGGAAGGATCATCAATAAGCAAATTAACGTCGTCATCAAACAATTTGTCAAAGAGGCAGATTCTCGGGGAAAATAACCACGAGAGGTACGGCGTCGAGAATCGGAGCCACGATGTGTTCGTCATCGAAGTGTCCAAATGATAAGGTGGTCGTGGACCGAAACAAGAATGACAGGAAGTCTCTTGTCAAGGAAGCCATCAGCAAGGGTAATTCATCACCAGAGTCTGGCAGCACGGATGGTTGGCAGTCGTCCTCGTTCTTGGTCAACATGTCAGGGTCACTCTCAGTGTCTGACGTAAATATCTCCGGCGCAGATACAGTCTCATCATCTGTAGCGGTGGCCGTAGGGTCGTCATCACCTGACAATTCGTTCCCTGAGGAAAGTGACGTGTGTGTGCCGGCACATAATAGTCATAGCATGCATATTCACAGTAATCTTTAACACTTTGTGTAAATAAGGGCAATTCATAGTGTAATCATGTATCCACATATTCGTCCTAGTCTTCCCAAACTATCCCACCCAGTCTCTCAGACTAAACTCCCTAGTCTCTCAGACTAACTCCCTGGTCTCTCAGACCAACTCCCTGGTCTCTAAGACCAACCTTCCCAGCCTCTAAGACCAACTCCCTGGTCTCTAAGACCAACCTTCCCAGCCTCTAAGACTAAATCCCTGGTCTCTAAGACCAACCTCCCAGTCTCTAAGACTAAATCCCGGGTCTCTAAGACCAACCTCCCAGTCTCTAAGACTAAATCCTGGTCTCTAAGACTAAATCCCTAGTCTCTAAGACCATCCTCCCAGTCTCTAAGACTAAATCCCTGGTCTCTAAGACCATCCTCCCAGTCTCTAAGACTAATCCTCCCTCAGACTCTAAGACTGATCCTCCCTCAGCCTCTAAGACTGATCCTCCCTCAGCCTCTAAGACTGATCCTCCCTCAGCCTCTAAGACTGATCCTCCCTCAGCCTCTAAGACCGATCTATAAACATAAATTTTGAAATGTGTACTTGTGCCTTTTTGTTTGTAAAAATGTTTGTTTCCTGGATCTGGACGTTTTGTGTATGCAATGTAAAAATGTTTGAAAACGTTTTCGTGAGAGCCCTGATGATCATAGTCTAGACTCGAGAAGGAATCCTAGTTCGCTATGATCGAGGCTCTGATACCAAGCTGTCACACCCTGACTTTTGCGGAAGCGTGATTATTGGTGTGACTTCTTAATACCATTGCATATGATCATAACAACAGTATATGATAAAATCAGTAGATGTACATCCATCAATTTAAGTTTAAAAGTAGTACAATATAATTGTCTGAAATGTCGATACCAATTTCAAGTTACAAACCATAACATGTTTTAAGGAGTTCAAAAAAGACTCAACAAAAGATTTTAAAACAAACCCGAGTTTAGGACCACGTATCTCGTCCAGGATTAAGATACGTCTCCTAAGCCCTAATGACTTGGATGACATCTTTATTCACAATGCAGCTTAAAAACTCCAACGCCCGCCAGATCCATTTACTAATTCCCTGAAATACATGTAGTTTGAAAAATCAACATAAAGTTGAGCGAGTTCATGTGTAAGTGAGTATGCACGTGTCGTTCTTGAAAAGCTTTTGTAAGTATGTATGTATGTCTGTGTAAATTGGTATGAAGTAATAAGGAAAAATAGATCAATTAATGTGTAGCTAATACATTAAAAAGTGACATGGCATAGGAAGTACTCAAACCTGTATGCGTATTTCGTACCGGCCCCTCCGGCGGAACGACATAGTCACCACATGCGGCCACTCGCAGGCCCATGGGTGGGGCTCGCAACACCCAATAGATCTATCACTCATGCCCCTCGGTCCTTATACAAGGATTAATGGTCTTAAGCTAATGGCCTACCCATTCACGTGATCTAGCAGTAACTTTCCTTAGCTAATCATACCATGGTAATTGTTTTAAGCAGTATATAACATGTATTTCACCCCCGAAGTATAAAACTGAAAACAGTTAAGAGAAAAAGGGGGAGCATGAACTCACTGTTTTGCGTCTTCGTATCCAATGTAACTCGAAACTTCCACTAGAATGCACGACTACCTACATGTGTTACGTTTAAAAGTGTCTTGGGTAGTATTCCAAGTTATATAATTGGTTGTTAAAATAATAAATATTTGAACTTGCATTTTCTTTTGGAATAATTTGTTAAACAACATTTTTGTAGTAATACTTCTCATGTATTTGTATTTGTATTCGCATTTCCTTCCCAAGGATGGGGGGTATCTGATACTTTATGTATTTTCGTATTCGTATTTGTATATCTTGCAAAGTAATGGCGTCGTATTTCGGTGCATTATTCCCATTAAAATATACCAATATATCCCCAATATATATTTCCAAAAACAATATATTTTCAAGTCTTACTTAGAAAATATATAACTTATTTGTCAAAAATAACGTATGCCAAAATATATATATTTTTCCCAAAAATAATATATTTTTACTTCCTTTATTTCCAAAATAATATTTTACCCAAAAATATAGTGTAATGGTATATCTCTGAATATTTCATAAGTTACGTTTTCTTGTTCGGTTTCATAATATTACGTGTGTAACTTCAGTATTTATTTCTTACAAATTTTTGGTATTATTTTGGAGTTGTAATGCCATGATAATATGTATGTTATATTATTGTACCCTAAAATAATATAACTAGTTCACCAAGTAAACAGATATTCACACAAGCGTTTTAGTATAAAATATATATTCTAAATATATATTTATCCCCTTTTATTTACGAAAACACACCTCCGACACTTTGTATTTTGTTACAAAAATTATGGCGAGGTTTGTATTTGAAAAGCATAGTCTAAAATACACTTGTAAACCCTTATATAGAAAATATTTTCTAAGTGCTAGGATTTTCAGAAAATTTCGCCATAGTCTCCTTTGTAAATGGAGGTGTCCATGCTAAATAGCATATCATTTTCTTTAGCATATAACACATTAGATTGTTCTCAAATAACCAACCCGACATTTAGACGTGCAAAATACTACTTTTATCATTTCAGTTTTAATATACAAAACTGGGCTGTTTTCGGGTATTTTAATAAAATAGTTATCTTATTCCAAAAATTTCCAAATTTTTACAGAGTGTCTTATACGATCCAAATATTATTGTGTAAAAATATCGGGGTCCAAATCATCACAAATATTTTACAGAAATTCATTTTCCGGACTGAAATCAGATTTATCTTTTTCTGACTGCAGTCCGCGGAATAAATTATTTAAAATTCATTGAGATTCCGATTTACGAAATTCCAGTGAGAGAATTACAAATACATCGGTGGTCATCTACAGTACAAATTTCATGACCTAATCCTACACCGATTTCAAGTTATGATGAAAAACATAAAGCCTATTTTCAGCAGTAAAAATGCAGCTTTAGTTGCTGTTAGAAAAAGACCCTTTAAAAATAGCAAACGAAGTCCAAAAATTATGATTCCAGTGCCATTAGAACCGTATTTCATAATGACACGTTATAAACTCAAGAAAATCAGTTTTTCATTAAGTATTGACCTGTTTACAGCCCGTTGAAGGTGGCTGAAAATGCTAATCAGCAAGCTGTTTATAGGTTAAATGTTACTAAAACGCACACATACGATCGCCATACTTTCTAATACGATTAACATCAGACCATAAGTCATTTACAGCAGGTTTTTTATTTATTTATTTCAGATTTATCATGTATTATCCTCTTTTATCTCATGACCCTTATGTAAAGCTTTCATGTTCATGCTTTAGGTTATGATCTTTAGAGTTCTTGTATTTTTCATCATAAAATAACTATTAACCATTAAAAATATGAAGAGGATGAAGATCTAAGACACTTACCACTAGCACAAGGCTAGGGGAGTTCAAGAGTGTAAAAGTGGTGGTTAAAAGAAAATGAGAGCGGTCCTTGAGCTTCCGAACACACCAAGCTTGCTTATACGGCTCCTAACACCTTCGAGTATCCTTGGAATGTATGTAAGATAAGTGAATGATGGTGGTTGTGGTGGTGCTATTCTCGGCTGAAACCATGGGAGAAGAGAGGAGTTTGGGGTGTTGGTGATATGTGTGGAGATAAAGATGAATGATGAACTTGTGGGTAATTATATAATACTCCAACACTTCTAATATCCATTAGGTTTCATGTTCCTCTAGTACAATACAAGCTTAATAAACAAATCAAAGTAATCAAGGGTGGGTCACCCCGTTGGAACCGGTTTTGAGGGGGGGGGGGGTATAGGGTTGGTTTCCAATGGATGGTTACTAGTTTAGTTAGTGATCTAGTTAAGTAACAAGTGCTTAGATAATGGTTTGTGGTGTGTTATTAGTTATATAGTGTGTTAGGGTGTTCGGGGACCCTAACTAGCTTAGAAAAATAAAAACAATGTGTTTAACAATATTTTTATGTTCCGGGTATAGTCCGGTTGTTCGGTTGGATGTTGATCCGTCAAAGTGCTAAATTAGTCGTTAAAGTGTCTTTTATATTACTTTTAGTGACACAATAAATTCCCAACACTTTGAAAAGTATCTAGGACTATTTTACCAAGTTTTTGCACTTTACTAGCATTGCTAAATGCTGAATTTTGGTTATTTAGTGCAGAATTCTGCACTTAAAGTATGTTTTGGCACTCCCCGGCACTATAACTATCACCTAGTGATGCAGCTTTATGATCCTCACCTCCCTACACTCACTACTAGTGTAGCATTCTATCTCTGGCTCATACTGGCCTCAAAAACATTGTCTGTCTAGGTGCTGGCATTGTCAGCATGTTTTCTGAGTTATCTGCTCAGTGTGCTAACTGTGCTTTGTGCATCGAGTTTGTCACTAATGTTTGTATATAATAAATGGAGTGACAGCATAAAGTGTGATGCATATGTATGTATGTAACAGAAATCAGTAAGCAGTTTAATCACAGATGGAATCAAGCACAGTCATTAAGCACAAATTAAATATTAATTAAACGTACGGATGCATGCAAATTTGACAGTTGTCACAGAGCATACAAGCATACATCTTTGAACTAAATGCTCATTTTTCGTTTCTTGTGTGAATAGCCGCTTGGTTCTTACGACTCTAGAACTTGCCATGACGATACACTCCTAGTCCTTACCAACTCAAACCCAAGTAAGTAAATGATGGAGGCATTAGGACTAACCCATTTTCTTTTCAAAACCATTATTTTTCTTTTTCTTTTAACCTACCCAAAATCCCCTAGTAAACCCCTTTGAGCCTAAAACCTTTTCGTTTCTAAACCCACAAAACAACACCCTTTACCCACCAAAACCCTTTTTTCTTTTAAACCCTTTATTTTAGTAAAAAGCTCGGTTTTCATGCGACATTCCTTATAAAAAAAAAAATTGAAGTCTAGCAATAAACAAACAAGTTCCTCAAAGAAACTTTTTTTGAAAGTGCTTAGTTTGAAAAAAAGTCACAAAAACAAAAAGTTTTACGACAACCGACGCTTTTTACGCTTTTAGCCCTTTCTACTAACCACTAACCCAAAAACCTCCTGCCTTTAACCTAAGCCTAACCCTTTCCCAAATCCTCTTGATATTTACAAAGGTTTATAGTTAAAAAGGAGCAGGATTGATTGCTTAGCAAGCATATGATAGAAATAAGTTCCATGCTGGTCTCGAGTGTTTCACAAAAATACATCTTCGGCCGAGTGTTGAGTGATCTCCCGTGAGGTATGTGAACTTGTATATAAATGGAACTTTAAAAAGGCATGTTATGCCCAAATAAGTAATTTCTCTTATGAAACGTTCTAAATAAATCATAACGAATAGGATTGTAAATAACATAAAAATAAAACCCAATAAAGATATTGGATTCCCGACACTCAAGACAAGCCCAAAACTTCTCTTCTACCCATTCCATTTGGGTGTGTAAAGCCACATAATAAAGAGTTTTGCTTGAGGACAAGCAAAGGTTCAAGTGTGGGGGTATTTGATGTGTGTAAAATGCAACATATAAATTACATCAAATGAGGTATAAAACTAACCCTTTTTTAGTACTAATGTTGGAAAAAGTGTGCTTTTGTCTTCCTTTTGTATTTTCAAGACTAAATGAGTGTAATTGAACAAAAGGAACAAATATGCAGCAAAAACTAACATAAATACAAGAAAAGGAATAAACGTGGCATGCCCAACACCTCGACAGCATCTCTTCAAGCAAAGACAAAGAAACAGAAGGCTGGGCACGGGGCCGTGGTCAGATGTCTGCAGAAAAGACAAAGCTTTAGAAGCTTCTATTCCCAACTAGGGATGGCAAAAATACCCGAGCCCGACGGGTATACCCGAAACCTGACACAAATGGGACGGGTATACCCGATACCCGACGGGTGTTGGGCCAGGTATGGGATTAGTTTTAAAAAATTTCACGGGTATAGGTCGGGTATGGGATTAGGTGATACCCGACCCGATTACCCGAAACCACATACTCGTTTACCCGAACTATATACCCGATTTTTTTTATTTATACTTTTATTTTTCATTAACCCTTATCTATTAGTGATTTATTTTAATATGTTCATAATGTGAAAAAATAAAATTTTTTTAGTATATGCATTTGATAATAGTATTTATATTTGGTATGTGGTGAAGTATATGCATGTGAGTGTATAACTATTATAAAGTTATTATTAATTTATGATAAAACTTATATGTATGTAATGTATATTTTTAATTTATAATAGTTGTTGTATAAATAAAATAATATAATAATTACAATAGTAAAAAAATGTATTTAGAAATCCCAACGTATATTTTTGAGTAAATTACAAAGTTCGTCCTTTATGTATGTCATTTATTACAAAGTATGTCCATTATCTTTAATAAGCTCAGAAAACATACTTAATGTTAGAAAAACCATTCAGGTTATGTCCTTTACCCTAAACCTAGTTTGTTTTCCCAGTTAAGTCAGGTCACGTGAGAAGCACATGAGGGCATTAATGTCATTCTACCTACCAATTACAAAAATACCCTTAAAACAACCCTACCCTCACTCACCCCATCCCTTTCTTCTCCACTCTGTTTCTCTCTGTAGAGTCTGTACACCATTATCAACATTCAACAACAAATTCATTTTCATTTCAACCAATTTCATCAAGAAATCACCAAATTACACATCCAAAAAGCATATCACACCTTCAATTCAGGCCATCTACGCGGTTGACGGCGGCTTATCTCCGCAGTTGATGGCGGCTCATCTATGGCCCCTCATCCGCCGCGGTTCACCGACTCCACTCTACCACCACCTGCCACCACGTACAGCATCACGCCGACAACACAACCTGTACCATTGTCATTACCAAGATCTGGTTTCGTCATGCCACCACCGCCTCCACCCTACCTGCATCTAATCGCCACTTCGTCATCATCAACTCCACCGATTCACAGATTTTAAAACAGAATAGAGGTAGAGGAGTAACAACCTAGTAATTTTCTTTTTAAAATAATGAGAATTGATTTAGGATTGTTGATGTTGGCACCCCATTCCTTCTCAGTCTCAAGGGTGGAGACCTTTAGCACATTATTTCTGCCACCAAGATGAGCCATTGAATCTGGATATTAACCCTTACAAGTTTGACAAGAAGCTAATTGAGCTGGCATACAACACGAGCTTCCTTAATTTCAAATTGTGCTTTGCATCTGAAAACAGAATAGAGGTGGAGGAGACGTGGTTTTTATATAAGGGGTGGCGCCAGCAGACTCCTTCCGACCACCACCTCCCGCCTTCTTCCTTTCCCCTTTACCCTGTTTTTTACAACCATCACCATCTTCATCACCGGACCCGTCTTCACCGAACCTCCCTTTTTTTCCACTTTGTCGTCAACGTCGGAATCAGATTCCAGCATAATAATGTCAGTTTCCGGTGGTGATAGTGGTCCAATTTTAGATCCCCAATTTCATATACCCAATATCTTGGGGTGGTGATAGTGGTCCAATTTTACGGTGGTGGTGGCAGGTGGGTGGTAGTGGTGGGGAAAGGTGCTGGTGGCAGTGGGATAGGTGGTGATGGCGGAGGTTTTAAGGTATCTGCAGGTGAGTTGCAGGAGGGGGGAAATGATATTGGGGTTTAGGTTTTTAATTGAAGGAGAGAGAATTGGTAGGTAGAATGACATTAATGCCCTCATGTGCTTCTCACGTGACCTAACTTAACTGGGAAAACAAACTAGGTTTAGGGTAAAGGACATAACCTGAATGGTTTTTCAAACATTAAGTATGTTTTCTGAGCTTATTAAAGATAAAGGACATACTTTGTAATAAATGACATACATAAAGGACGAACTTTGTAATTTACTCTATATTTTTTAACAAACTAATGGGTAAACCCGATACCCACGTGTATACCCGATACCCGACGGGTACTTACCCGACAAATACCCGATGGGTATTGGATCGGGTATGGGGCGCGATTTTATAACCTGTCGCAACCCCCTATCTGTCCCGGGAATGGGCGGCCACGAGACCAGTTTTGGTGGTATCATTTGTTTGTCATTTTGGCAGCGGAAATTTCATCAGGACCATAGTTAGGAAATGTTTATCAGAGTAAATACCACACTTTTATAATATTAAACCTATTGGGATAAAACCCAAGTTTTTATTACAAACATTTTCATAGGGAAAATCCCTATTTTATTGAATAAAACATCTTCTTTTATTTAGGTAACTTTTATAGACAATTTTCCAAGCCTTCAGTGCTATCCAACTGGCGTCTAGTTGGCTTTCACATTTTGTTACCTGAAACGCGTTTAAAAACATTTTTGTCAGTGGGAAATACTGGTGAGTGAATCTCAGTTTAATCAAGAAGAGTTTTATCCATTAACAGTATTGAGAGCTATCACATTGTTTATTTCTACACAATTACTCATTCAGTATTGTAAATCCTAACTGGTGGGTCATATTACACATTGGCTAACTCGTTGTCCAATGGTAACGTGTTCCACATTTTGTATACAAAACCCCAACATACCGGCAGTAATTGAAGAACTACAAAGACTCAATCACTGCTTAATCACATTGTAAAACATTTAAGGTTTTGTAAAAGCAATTTACAAAAAAGGAGATTACTCACATTGCTGTCTTAGGTTTCTTCTAAGGTTTCCTGGTGATTATCTATAATTTACACAATGCACACGCGTTAGTATAATAACGCTTTATATTTACATTAGTTATACCCTCCCCGAGACGGTATTCCAACGACTACGTCGGGCAGAACCACGAAAGCCGTTACGGAACCCTGGATCAATCGGGCAGCGTATCTAATACGTAACCGGGGTTATGATACTTACATCGGGGCAGAACTTCGTTAATTAGGGGGGTATTATACTCGAGAATTATGCCTACTATATAGTAATTCGAGAGAGAAAGTGAGAATTGAGCGACGGAAACTGAAGGTGTGACAACCCTCACTAAACCAGGTATCCGTACGACTTAATTAATAATTAATTACTGCTTAATTACTGTGCTTGTTCGAAATTACTGATGAACTGCTACTTGATTTCTGATACATGCATATACCTGCATCATACTTTACTTACCGTCACTACATTATTTACATGCTGAACCTTAGTGACAAACATGATGCACAAAAAGCACAGTAGCACTATAAACGGATAACCTATTGAACATGCTGATAAAGCCAGCATCAGGCAGACACTGCCTCTAAGGCCTGTATGAGCCAGAAATATTTTACTACACTAGTGGTGAGTGTAGGGATACAAGGGTTGTAGAACTGCGTCTCTAGGAATAAATTACAGTGACCGGATGTGCCTAAAACGTACTCTAAGTACAAAATTCAGCACTTTAACTAATAATTCAGCTTTTAGCTAACTAATAAAGTGCCAAAACATGAGGAAAATATTCCCGACACTTTGGAGGAATAAGTTGTGTCACTAAAAAGGGTATTAACGACACTTTAAAGCTTGTTTAACGCTTTAACGGATTACTATCCAACCGAACAATCGGACTTTACCCGGAACATAAAAATTTTGTCATTAACACTGTTTTTCTTTTTCTGAGCCAGTTAGGGTCCCTGAATACCCTAACACCCGTTGTAACGCATGAGACACTAGTAACCGGGTTAATCCCTAAACTAACTAAACTTAACTTAACTAATTACCTAATGTTTAGTTGAAATGGAACCGGATTACCCCCCCCCCCAACCGAGTTCGGTCACAATGTGACCCCCATTGTACTACTCTTGATTATTTAAATCAAACATGCCTAATATCTTGAAGACATGAGGACCTTTGGGTATTAATCTTGGATTTTGCCTTTAAGTACTAAGCTTAAACCAACATGATCATCACAACACTCACAACACAACTCACACTCTCTCTCCCTCTCTAATAACTCTCGGCCGAACACCCCCCCTATATCATTCCTCCACATTTCGATTTTGATCTTCACATTCCAAGTCCATACAAGCGTTAAGGATCGCGGATAAGAAGGCTTGGTGCATTCGGAAGGCGAAGGACCTCACTCTATTGCTTTTATCCTCTCATTTTGCGTCTAGATTCTCCCCTAGCCTCGAGCTAGTAGTAAGTTGCTATAATCACCCTCTCGAACTTTTTTGAAGTGGTTAAAATGATTTGTAACGGTTAAAACTCGTAAACATGAAAGTTGAAACATGAAAGTCTACTAAAAACACTAAAAGTGATGGTTAAAAGCTTGTTTGTTGTGTAAAACTTGTAGTATTTGATTTGTGTAGTTATTTGGACCCGATCTATGTTGTGGTAGCTCGGATCATCGTTTAACCCGGATTGGTCATGATCTTGGATCATGACATAAGGTTGTTTTGGAAGTAACAAGGGTCAAAGGATGAAACTCTACCACACACGAATCATGAACTTGTGTAAAAACGATTTAGCTTGTGAAATAGTGTTTAAAACTAGTAGATCTACGGATCTACAAGCGGTATTTTCAAAGAACCAAGTATCAAAGAAATTATGTTTTCTAAAGACGGATCTTACACTAACAAAAAATGATTTTTAGAACACACAAGTGTGTAAACACTTGTGTAGCACAAAGTTTCGACAAAATAACTATTTTTGTAAAAGATGACGAGAAGTTGTAAAAACGGAATTTCTCTAAAAACGAGGTTTTTACAAAATCGGATGGATTTATATAGAGATCCACTAAAAGTGATGGGATTTACTTCATAATATTAGAAAACCACAAGTTCATGTGATTTTTGCGACTTATATATATTTGTTGACTAGTTTGTTGTCTTGAACATTGTTTTGGTTAAATAAGGAAATTGTTGGGTTGATTTATAAAAGAAAATGATACGCTTGAGAGCGTGGCCACCTCCAGTTACAGAGGAAACTCTGGCGAAATTTTTCTAAAAACCTAACACTTAGAATTATTTTCACTATAAGTGTTAGAAATACTTCTCGACATGTTTTCAAAATATAAGTTTCGCCACGACTTTATTTACAAAATATCGGAGGTGGGATTTTCACAAAAATTAAACGTGATAAATATATTTAGTAAATATATTTTTTTTTCACAACGTTACTTGTCATTATTTGCGAAGAGACATAAATATTATTTTTAGGGTAAAAATAATATTATCGAATGTTAACGAATCCAAAATAATACGAGCGCTTTCACGATAAATATATAAGTTACACCGGTAATTATTATTACCACTCGATCGTTAAAACGTAACTTACACATTTTAAGGAAATATTCATGAACGCGTATTTTTGTTAAAGTATTATTTTGGGGAAAATTATGTGTAATAGAAAATATAATATTTTTGAGAAGAATATTTATATTTGGGATTAGAAATAAAATATATTTTAAGTGAGACTTAATAATATATTTCGAAATTATACGAACACACATGTATTAAATCCCCCATCCTTGGGAAGGAAAATGATTACCAAGTATACAGAATGTAAACACGAAATAGTTGTCTAACTATTTCCCGAAAACTTAAACCTTAAAGCTAAGGCACGGCCGTCCGTCTAATAGAGTTAGTACGTGTAGGTCGTCACACAGCTGCTTGATTTGGAGGTATACTTGGTAGAGATGCACCACTGTGAGTTCATGTCCCCCTTTTCTCTTAATTGTTTTCAGTTTTCTAAACTACGGGGGTGAAATACATGTTACTTTGATTACAAGTACTTTATACATGGTATGGTTAGCGTAAGGAGGTTTACTACTTAGATCATGTGAGTGGGTAGGAGCAACATGAGGCCATTAGTCCTCATGGTAGGACCGAGGGACAGGAGCGGTAGATCTATCTGGGTGTAGCGAGCCCAGCCCCAGGCCAAACTAGAAACGGACCTCGGGGTGACTTTGTGCCCGACGCATAAATCTGCTAGGTTTGAGTCTCCCTACTTGCACTTCACACATATCAGTGGCCTTGCAAACCATTGGTGATCTCAATTCCCTTATGTGCTACATACCAGGATTTTTATACTTACAAAGGTTTATTTACTCACTTACACATGAACTCGCTCAACATTATTGTTGATTTTTCAACTTACATGTATTTCAGGGAATTAAAGGATCTGGCGCGGTATGACACGTTTTCCCGCTGCACTAGTTACGAGGTCATCCGGGTTTAGGGAATGTGACTCTTTCCTGGACAAGTCACAGTCCTTAAACTATGCTTATGTTATGTTGTGTTTGTTGAACAATGTTTATGTCGTTAGGATGTGTTTCCGTTAAGACAATGTTATTGTATTTGGTTTTTAAAAACTTAATCGAATGGATGATCTTGCATGGTTTTATTTCATATAGCTTTGTTATGGTTAAGCTATGGTATTAAGAAGTCACACCAAATTAACCACGCTTCCGCAAAGCCAGGGTGTGACAGAAGGCCCGAGCTCCCATTATATAGGAGCTGATTTTGGGTTTTACGCTGCCTGCGTAAGACGTAGCAAGGGGCTACGCGGCCCGCGAGAGAGACTAGGGTAGGCCCTAGCCTTGCTGACTTGACACGTAGCTTCGACATGATCGTGACACGTGTCGGCACCGGGTGTCGCCCCGCCTTGGAGCTGTTGCGCCTTTCGTAGACCCAGATGTGGTCTTACGCGGCTCGCGAGCGACAATAAAAACTTGATTTTAATAAATTTTTATAAAAATAAAGGTATTCAGGCTCGGTTTTCACATACGGGGTATATTTTAGGACATTTTGGAATATTTTAATATATTTTAGGGTGTCAAAATATTCAGGAGGGTTGTTATATCCTCCCCACCTTGTTTTAGAGCTCGTCCTCGAGATCTACTGGAACAAGTGTGGATATTTCATTTGCATTTCTGATTCAAGCTCCCATGTGTATTATGGTCCTCTTTTGGAGTCCCACTTTACTTTGAACAGAACTAATCTTTTGTGCTTGAGGTTCTTAACTTTCTTGTCTTCAATCTGTAGAGGCTTCTCTACAAACTTTAACTGTTCATTTACCTCTATATCCTTAAGAGGTACTATTAGCGATTCATCAGCTAAGCATTTCTTGAGATTAGATACATGAAATACATCATGTATCCCTGCCATTTCCTCTGGCAGTTGTAGTTGATAGGCTACAGGTCCTATTTTTCTAATAATCTCAAAAGGTCCAACATACCTGGGGCTTAGCTTTCCCCTTTTGATGAATCTTACCACTCCTTTCCAAGGAGAGACTTTCAATAACACTTTATCTCCTACAGTAAAATTCCAATGGCTTTCGTCTGTTATCAGCATAACTCTTTTGTCGATCACGTGCTGCTTTCAGTCGTTCCTTGACTTGAATGATCTTGTCTGTTGTTTCTTGTACTATCTCGGGTCCAGATAGTTGCTTTTCTACTATTTCTGCCCAACAGACTGCCGTTCGGCACTTTCGTCCATAAAGTGCTTCGAATGGTGCAGCATTGATACTTGTGTGATAACTGTTATTATAAGAAAATTCTATCAATGGTAAATGATCGTCCCAATTACCTCTAAAATCAATTACACAAGCTCTAAGCATGTCTTCCATTGTCTGAATCATCCTTTCGCTTTGTCCGTCCGTTTGAGGATGATAAGCGGTGCTTAAATTCAACTTGGTTCCCATGGCTTTTTGGAAACTTGTCCAAAAATGAGAGGTAAAACGACTATCTCTGTCATAAATAATTGATAGAGGAATTCCATGTAATGAAACTATTTCATTTACATATAATTTAGCTAACTGTTCCATACTGAAAGTTTCTTTCATTGGTAAGAAATGAGCAGACTTGGTTAGCCTGTCTACAATCACCCAGATTGTATCATTACCTTTTCTTGTTTTGGGTAATTTAGTAACAAAATCCATTGTTATCAATTCCCATTTCCAGACTGACATTTCTAACTGTTGCAACAATCCTGAGGGTTTCTGATGTTCAGCTTTAACTTGTGAACAAGTTAAACATTTTGCAACATATGCTGCTATATCCTTTTTCATTCCTATCCACCAGAAATTTTTCCTTAAGTCCTGATACATCTTATCACTTCCAGGATGCATCGTATACTTAGACTTATGGGCTTCTTCTAATATACGGCGGCGTAGGTTTCCTAATTTAGGTATCCACATTCTATTCTTATGGAATCTCCAAATTCCATCGGTTCCTTGTTCTAATTCCTTAATCATTCCTTTTATTTTTTTAGTATCATCTTTGATTACTGATTCTTGTGCCTTTCTAATCTGATCATTTAAATCTACTTGCAGATTTAATTTAAGAGAACGTACTCTTTTTGGCTTTTCGTGATACTTTCGACTTAAAGCATCAGCTACTACATTTTCTTTTCCTGCATGATACTGGATATTACAATCATAATCACTAAGTATCTCCATCCAGCGTCTTTGTCTCATATTCAATTCCTTTTGCCCAAAAACATACCTTAAACTCTTATGGTCGGTGAATATGGTAAACTTACTACCGTATAGGTAATGTCTCCAAATTTTAAGGGCAAAAATTATAGCTCCTAATTCTAGATCATGGGTTGAATAATTCTCTTCATGATTCTTAAGTTGTCTAGAGGCGTAAGCTATAACCTTTTGACGTTGCATTAATACACATCCATAACCTAACTTGGAAGCGTCACAATAGATTACAAAATCTTTAGTTCCTTCTAACAACGCTAGTATGGGTGCGTGGGTTAATCTTTGCTTAAGAATTTTAAATGCTTCTTCTTGTTTTGATCCCCATTCAAACTTAACGAATTTACAGGTTAACTTAGTTAAGGGAATGATTATTCTAGAAAAATCTTGAATAAACCTTCTATAATAACCGGCTAATCCTAAAAAACTTCTAACCTTGGTTGGTGACTCAGGGGTTTTCCACTTGGTAATCGCCTCGATCTTGGTGGGATCTACATGAATTCCTTCATGATTAACTAGATGTCCAAGAAATTGTACCTGTTCTAACCAAAACTCACACTTCGAAAACTTTGCATAAAGCTTTTCAATTTCCTTAGTAAACTTAGAAGTGCGTGCAGATGGGTTGCATATTCCTCTTTGCTTTTAGAATAAATAAGAATATCATCTATAAAGACAATTATGAATTTATCCAAATATGGCTTACATATTCGGTTCATCATGTCCATGAATGCAGCTGGGGCATTGGTTAAACCAAATGGTATGACAGTAAATTCATAATGGCCATACCTTGTTCTGAAAGCGGTTTTAGGAATGTCCTCTTCCTGTACCTTTAATTGATGATATCCTGATCTTAAATCGATTTTAGAGAAAAATCGTGCTCCTTGCAATTGATCGAACAGATCATCTATTCTTGGTAATGGATTCCGATTCTTAATCGTGACTTTATTCAATTCACGGTAGTCAATGCACATACGCATTGATCCGTCCTTCTTTTTAACGAATAATATCGGTGCTCCCCATGGCGATGAGCTTGGCTGTATGAATCCCTTCTCCAATAATTCATCTAATTGTTTCTTCAGCTCTTGCATTTCTGCGGGTGCCAAACGGTAAGGTGCTTTGGCAATTGGTGCGGTTCCTTGTATTAAGTGGATTCTGAATTCAACTTCCCTGTCTGGAGGTTGCCCTGGTAGCTCTTCTGGAAATACATCTGAAAACTGAGATACTACTGGAATATCCTTTAATTCTTTTTCCTTTAGTGTTAGTGATTATAGTAATCAAATACACTAATGATCCTTTCCTTATATAACTTAATGTTTTCATCACAGAGATGAATTTTGTGGATTTAGAGGTTTTATTTCCTTTAATTGTGATCTTTTCACCCCTTGGTGAATTTACTTGAATTGACTTTTGATTATAAAATACTGGCTTTATTGGCTATTAACCAATCCATTCCTAACACAATATCAAATCCTGCCAAATTCATTGGGTAAAGATTTGCAATAAATTTCTGATTTAAAATTTCTATTCTTGCTCCCTGCAAGATTTCAGAAATCTTAATGGTTTCCCCATTTGCTGTCTCTACTAGACATTCTTGTGGGAGTTTAGTTAATGATTGATTAAGAAGTTTGCAAAATGAAGTATTAATAAAACTTTGGTTCGCACCAGAGTCAAATAATACTTTAGCAAAAACATCATTAACTAAAAACGTACCAGTGATCACATTCGGGATCATCTTTGCTTCTTCTGCAGTCAGAACAAATGCTCTAGCATTTTTAGTATTCTTGGTGTTCGTGGCTGGAGCTAGCTTTGGACAGTTAGTGTGACACTCTGGGTTTTCCCGAGCAACTATCTTGTATTGAAATTATGTGTACATATTTTATTGAATGGAAATTTGTGAATTATCTTAATGTGCTATATGTTGTATGTACGTATGTTATATATGAATATAAGTGAACCAAAACCAACATGGACCCGACTCGAGACCACCCGGTCTCGGGTAAACCAAATCAGTTGGGCCATGCACTCCCTTGGCCCACTCGGAAACCCACTTAGGGTGCATCACCTTTTATATAAACCTAAAACCCTCACACACACTCTCCTTTACTCTCTCTCATTTCACCCTCACTCTCCCTCTCTCTAGAAAACCTTAAACCCTAACAATCAAGCATCACCCCATCCTCCTCTCGCCTTCTCGGATCGGACCGGCAACCACAAGAGAACCACGGTGAAGTTCATTATCATCACTTGGAGGCTTCACTTCATCATCTTCTTACATACCTCGGCATCACACATCAACCGGTTGGTATTTTAAGTGTTTACCATGATTTTGGTGCATTAAATGGATGATAGCATGATAAGGATGATATGTTTTAGCTAAAATGTGAAGATTAATATGATATGCCCCCTCTTGTGTTATGATAACATGAATAATGATCCTTGATGCTAGTTAGAAATCGAATCATATGTTGTTGCTGTTGATGATGTTGTGACTACATGTTAGCATGATTTCCTCATATAAAATGGATGAACATATATTCTGAATTTAATGAAGTAGTGATGGTATTATAGTGTTAGGATGAATATGTGTTAAAAGGTTTGAAAAACCCTAATGAAGAACAATTCGAATGTGATATGAATATTTGAATATGGTGTGTTTGATCCATTTTGAAATAGAACTAGACAAGAAAACAAGTTTATGGAATTCTGTTGGATAGTACACAATCTCATGAAATTGCAATACTATTGGATAGTACATCAAAGGTTCTAGAAGGATTCTGTTACCAGGGATGCAAGCCGAGACCCTCGGTCTCGACTCGAGATCATATACGTGACAACTCGAGACCGCGGTGATTGCAACTCGAGACCATCCCTTGACAACTCGAGACAAGCTTCAAGGACTTGAAACCAACAAGGTCTCGACTAGAGATCTCACGGCCTCGACTCGAGATCTAACTCAAGACCTCAGAGGTTGCAACTCATGCTTGACAACTCGAGACCACCCATCCACAACCCGAGACCACTCGGTTGCAACTCGAGACCGCATAGTCTCGAGTCGAGACCGCTTAGTCTCGATCAGGATGTTCAATTAAGTTATTGGGCCGCTTTTAATGTTTGGGCTGCATGATTTCCTGTTATTGTTTGTCTGGACTAAGTGTTACTGATTAACTGTTCAAGTGTTAGGGCAGGCCCAATAACCTTGTATGCTTTGTATGCTATGTGTTAGATACGTGTACCATATACGTGGTTATTTGTATCCAAACCTGACCCATACCGGTGACCATATTAGGACGTGGTGACCAGCGTACTTGACCAAGTAAACTAAACTGCCGAGCAACCCAAGGTGAGTTCACACACTAAAAGCATGCGTCCCAGGGAGGGACACGAACAAACTGCCATCTCTAAAGATTACTTTCAATTAATATTTCTAGGGGGGAATGCAAATGGGTACTTTTAAAATACTATCTCCGGGGGAGATACGTTTGGATATTATTTATAAATCACAACTAGCAAAACTAAACGAATCTCTATCATATAAAGTCCCTGCTTACAGTACCGATTAATCGCCGGGGGCGAACGGGTTATTAGTTGATAGCGCTATTAGGTTTGACAACCTCACACCGTGACCGGGGGAGATCAGGCGTGAACTAGTAGACCTTGCATCTTGGTCAATGACGATAGACATAGACCTGGGGCACAAACTCTTCTCGTCAACAGTTTCGGTAACATCAGTTTAGTAGCTTTCATATGGGGTAGCTCCCCATGACGTGATTATAAATGCTTTATCTAAACAACCTATGTTTTTCGAAAAGTTAAAACTGGACATCTCGTGAACTCGCCAACATTATGTTGATACCCTACTGCATGCTTTGCAGGTACCCAGTGACTCGGGAGCTTGCGGCTTGGGGAAGTGTAGTGGTCGTCTAAACCCATGTGTTGGGTTCTAAATAACTCGAACTAGGAACTTTGTTCAAACTGTTTTGCCTATGCTTCCGCGACTTACTTAAACTATTATTTGAAGTTAAACTTTTGAACTTAAAACTGTGATGTATTACTAACTATTATGGTTGGAGATCATTCTCACTATTTACTAATGTTCGGTGTAATTGGTGGATGGATCCTGGTCAGTCACGCCTCTAAGCGGTGGTACTCCGCATGTGGATTTTGGGGGTGTGACAGTTAGGCTTTATATGACCTTGTTCTCCGCAGCTGTAGCATATTCTGTTGTTAGGCTTTTTCCTATAGTCTTCCCCCTTGTGTCCAGATATTTTGCAAAAGTTACAGTATATGGAGCATCTTCCGGAATGCTTCCTTTTGCAATACTTACAGTAAGGTGCAGAGGTAGAACCTACATTTCTCCCACGATTAGAATTTCTAGAATGAAATTCTTGGGTAAGTTTCTGGGTTAGGTTCCTCCTTTGATCCTCTTCTCGTGTACGGACTAACTCATCTGTCAAGGTGTTGGCTAGTTCTATTGCTTCTTCTATGGTTTAAGGTCTTGCTGCCTTGACTACATGTCTAATTTCTCCAATTAATCCCCAGATGTAACGGGAGATTAATACTGGTTCAGGTGAAGCAAGGGTTGGTACTATTCGGGCATATTCAAAGAATAATGTAGTATAACCCTTACTATCTACTCCAGTCATCCTAAGATTTAGGAATTTATTAGCTATCTGTTCCTTTTCATTAGGAGGGCAGAATTTCCTTTCTACCATGTTTTTAAACTCCTCCCATTCCATATTGTAAGTTCTATCACTTCCCCTAGACTGGAGGATAGTGTTCCACCATAATACTGGTTCAGGTGAAGCAAGGGTTGGTACTATTCGGGCATATTCAAAGAATAATGTAGTATAACCCTTACTATCTACTCCAGTCATCCTAAGATTTAGGAATTTATTAGCTATCTGTTCCTTTTCATTAGGAGGGCAGAATTTCCTTTCTACCATGTTTTTAAACTCCTCCCATTCCATATTGTAAGTTCTATCACTTCCCCTAGACTGGAGGATAGTGTTCCACCATTCTAGTGCTGAATTCTTAAACAGATTGGAAGCAAACATTATCTTATCCTCTTCCGCACATTTACTTATTCTTAAGACTGCCTCAGTCTTTTCTATCCAGCCTAGAGAAGCAACGGCCCCTTCATTGCACGAGAATTCCATTGGTTTACAAGACCAGAATTCTTTATAAGAACAACCGTAAGACACGGTTCTTCTTCTTTTGGGAATGGGCACTTGAAGTACGGGTCCATTGTTCACGCTGTTTTCAGGTTCAGAGGGTCGTTTGCTATCATGTTTACTTTTATTTTCCGCTTCCTTAACCGTTTTGATAATATATGGCATCACATCTATTATCCCTTGTGCCACTATATGTTGCATGGCACTGTTATCCACTTGGTTTCCATTATTGTTGTTCGGGTTTTCATTATCCAGGTTAATGTTACTCTGGTTATCGTTATTCTGGTTTTCTTGGTTTACTTCGTCGTCCATCTGAATTTTAAACATTTGCCAATTATTAATATCACAAAATAATTAATAATTTAGGCAATAATCACACAATACACATATTGGTCAAAAGCGTCGAGCATTGCGACTTACTCTTTTCTATTATAGTATGCATCGAATACACACTAAAGCTGGAATTAAAAATTACAACACTACTATGCATCGCTAACCACGAAGTGGTCTATACTACAACATATATTATTATTACACACACACACACACATATATCTATACTACTTTATAAAGCATATAGGAAGGATAGAATGGTCATTTGCCACTTTACAAGTCTTTGAAGCCCATTGTACAAACCTGTTAAGCACAAAGTGTTGAAAACTTGTTTTCAACACCTGATACCCACGCGGATCGTACCCGGATCAACTTGACCCGTTTTTAGTTTGATGGATCCAATATAATCTTTCTATCACTCTCTCTAAACCACAATCGTTTCATCCGCCGCTCCACCTTTCTCTACAAACCCTAGATCCTCCACCGCTCCTCCACCTTTCATCCATGGAACCGGTCGTCGCCATCACCGTCTTCTCCCCTTCTCCACTCCAACAGTCGCTTCATGATCTAGGGTTTCACTGAGAAACCAGTCGTTTCATGATCTAGGGTTTCTCTGTAGATCCGACGCTATCTCAGCAGATCCGACGCTTTCCCGGTTGTGGGTGGAAGACGATGACACAAGGCTTGGTTAGTGTGACAACCCTCGAATTTACATGTAACCGTACAGTTTATTAATAATAATAAATGTGCTTGACGACTGTGTGGAATTACTTAACTGCTTTCTGATATCTGTGTTATGCTTACACGTATTTGTTAAATGTACTAATAGTGTACAGAAAGGTCACTAAATAGTCCGTTATATTTTCCTAAGTGTTAGAAAGTAAAAACGTTGCAAAATATATAAGTAGGACGCCTTACGGATTAATTAAGCAGTTTAACGAAACAGTATCGAACCGAACAATCGGACTTTACCCGGAACCTAAAAATATTGTCAATGACATTGTTTTTCTTTTCTGAGCCAGTTAGGGTACCCGAATACCCTAACACCAGTTATAAATTACTACACACCTAATACTCTAATTTAAATCCCCTAATTAACTAACTAATACCTAAATTCTCTAGTTAAATCCCAACCAAACCCCTAACCCCCCTAACAAGATCGGTTCCCCATGGGGGACACCATCTTACAACTTGATTAAAATAATCCCCCCATGCCATATATCTAGATGACATAAGGACCCTTGGGTAATTAGATTGAGAAGTTTATAAATAATACCAAAGGTCCTTCATGTTCATTCATAACCACACTTAGAAAAATTCACTCCTCTCTCCCTTCCTCTTGACTTTCGGCTGAAACCATAGCACCACCCACCAACCATTTTCGATTTTGATCAAGCCATTCCAAGCATCCACAAGTGTGAAGGATCTCATACGAGGAAGCCCGGTGCTTGCGGATTGTCAAGGACCCCTCTACGTTGCTATTAACCACTCGTTTTTCACCTAGTTTCTTCCCTAGCCTTGAGCTAGTAGTAAGTGACTCTAAACACCTTCTTGATCTTGTCTAGAGTGGTTAATAAGAGTTTCGTCGGTTAAAAATTACGAACATAGAAGATCAAAGTCTAAAAGTTTACTAAAGTAATGAACAAGGTGGTTAATGGATGAATATGTGTGTAAATCATGTAGATCTTGTGTGGTTATGATGATTGGGTGATTATCTGATGCTTTACTGAATGATATTAGTATATGATGTTGTTGTGGTCACTAAACTCGTTAACGGAATCGATCGAACATGATTTAGATGGTTAAACACTTGAAATCAGAATCTGTCTAACTTTTACAGCCCACTTCTGTTGGCTGTAAACAGGTCTTAACCTCAACGAAAAATCGATATTTTGAATCTAAAATATGTCATTATGAAATACGGTTCTAATGGCACCGGAATCGTAATTTTTGGACTCCGTTTACTATTTTTAAAGTGTTAATTTGTAACAGCTACTTAAGCTGAATTTTGACAGCAATAAATGGGTGTCGTACTTTCAGTCATAACCTGAGTTTTGTGATGAATCGGACCATGAAAATTTTACTGTAGATGATAACTGAAGTATTTGTAATTACCCCACTGGAATTTCGCAAATCGGACTTACGAATAATTTTTAATAAATTGTTTCGTGGACTGTGGTCAGAAATACATAAATCTGAGTTCAGTCCCGAATATGAATTTTTATAAAATATTGGTGATGAACCGGACCCCGATATTTTTACACAATAAAATATGGAATGTTTATGATGTTCTATAAAAATTTGGGAATTTTTGGAATAATCTAACTATTTTATTTAAATGTCCGAAAACAGCCGGTTTTGAGTATTAATGCTGAAACGACATAAGTAATGATTTGCGTGTCTAAATGTCGGGTATGCTATCTGTGAATGATTCGACATGTTATATATGTTATGTGCATTATCGTATGTTTGATTTTGAGTGGGGAATGGACGGGAAACTTAGATGGGCATAAACCGTTACAGTGATGCATGTTGTGTGATAGATACGTGTAGGAACTTTGTGTTCTATTTGAAAGCCACTAAATGACTAACTGGTAAATCATACTAGGACGTGGTTGACCGACCTTGACCGTTAGCTATATTGAGAATCTAACCGAGCAAACCGAGGTGAGTTCACACCCTTACTAAGGCATGGGATTCCCGGTGGTTGGGAATGGGATTGAATAACTACTCGTACTATCACTCTATTTATATTACCAACACTACTAGACTACTTACTACTGTCCTCGGATTGAGAAGGGCACGTACGTAAAACCTACGTACACTCACACTTACTACTGTCCTCGGATGAGAAGGGCACGTACGTAAAACCTACGTACACTCACACTTACTACTGTCCTCGGATGAGAAGGGCACGTACGTAAAACCTACGTACACTCACACTCACTACTGTCCTCGGATGAGAAGGGCACGTACGTAAAACCTACGTACACTCATACTTAACACCGTCCTCGGATTGGGAAGGACTCTTATGGATACGCCTAGTCTAGTAACATACATAATGGGAAGCCCCCACTAAATATCGTAAAGGTTTGGGAATCAAGAATAATGGGTAATACTTAGTTATGAAACGAACTTCCGATTCCTGATACGAACTCATTAACTAAACAACCAAACGTGAACTCACTCAACTTTGTTGTTGACTAGTTGTTACATGCCTTACAGGTCGCTAAATACTTGGAGCTTGCACGGGGAAGGAGTCGTTGTGGAACATGGGTTGTTATATCCCATACTTAATAATTGAACTTTATAAACCTATGGAACTTATGTTTGAAACTTTAAACTTATGAACTGTGAACTTATGTTTTGAACTCACGTTTACGCTTCCGCTGTTTAAACCAAACAAGGTTAACTAGCTTTGGTCACCAATCGTATTATGTTTGGTTTTATTTACTTAATTGAATTGTTCAATATGATTGGTGGCTCGATCCTGGTCATGTCACGCCTCCAAGCGGTGATACTCCGCATGGTGGATTTTGGGGGTGTGACAGATTGGTATCAGAGCCATTGGTTATAGTGAACTTGGTTTTAAAAAGGGGAAAAGTTTTTGATAAAAACCAGACTATAACCAGTACAGTGCTCAACGATCCACAACGACGCTTCGCTCCACGTGCAAGACTCAACACACTAGGTGGTATGATTTAAGTTTATATTTCTTACTTGCTAGATTACTTTTGTCCGGTGTGGTGTTTATGGTGTGTTTATTTAGGGTAGTAGCATGTTGTCTATTAGCCCTACTGCATTCTTTATGATATGCAATTGTTTACTTGAAATTTGACAAATGGTGGTCAAATTCTATTCTAATTTCTCGTCACCCCTCTACGACAACTATTTATGCATTCTATCTGTTTACACGCTTAACTCGACATGACGTCACCATCTGACCCTCCGTGCATTCGGCTTGTACGTCAACATTCACGAAGACCAGACTTGGCTTGCACGAACTCGGGCTTAGGAGAACAAAACCCACGCATCCCGGTTGACGAACTTTATCACCTTCACCTGTCATCGTTGCCAGAAGTGAAGCAGACATAGTTACACGCGTTGGTCATTATGCAACACGAAACCTTGCCCTGTTTTGGACGAGTGATACACTCGCGCGACCGCGATGCAACGAACTTCCCTTTTTGTGCCATGCTGCCCCGCACCACTACTAGAGGTTACTTCTAGACAACAGATTAGCTGGTCAAATCCTTCGGTCATTGTTGGACCCCTGTCTTCACTCGATTCTTCGCATGAACCTCATTAATTCCCTATCGCTTCGATTGACAACCGATTTAATGAAACACCAACAACCATACCACGATTTTCACCAATCACAAGACTACCTTATTACCCTGTTGAATGGTTTATTCTTATTCTACTTGATTTACTCCTTCGAAAACCCAACCGAGCGAATGGATGCCCTTACTGATAGGATAGTCATCAGGATGCTCGAGGACAGAAATATGGATTACTCAACCTACAGGCGAACACGATAATCTATAAGCTTACCCGATCCACCTTACACTATAAGAAATCATATCATTCCATGACAGTCTTCTTAAATACGCGGAATCCTTACACTAGTTTTTGTACCTACACATGATTGTTGATTTATGTTATGTCTAATTTCTACCATTCGCTCAGACCAAACCGTCATTCTCTTACCACAGTGACATTTCGTCCTCGCTTCTCCATGCAAAGACGCTGAAACGAACACCCTCTAGCATAGAGAGTTTGGAAGGCTCGACTCTCGATCCTTGGTGATCACTCCCTGAAACCATGAGGGCGACGCGAGGAACAATCCCAATGTTGTGATGGGAAAGTTTCTTCTGGATGACTTCTTTGTTACTGTTTTATTCGATTTGGGTGCCGATACTAGTTATGTGTCCTTAAAAGTTAGCCAAATGCTTAAGCGCACTCCAACACTCATGAACACCAAACACGCGGTAGAACTAGCAAATGGTAAAAGTCTTGAAGCCACACACGTAGTTAAAGGTTGTAACCTCGTCTTAGCTGGTCAGACTTTCCCTATCGATCTTGTTCCTATCACCCTTGGTAGTTTCGACGTCGTTATTGGGATGAATTGGCTATCTCATCATCAAGCGGAGATTGTTTGCAAGGAGAAAATCGTCCGCATTCCTCGTCCTGGTGAAGAACCTCTCGTGAATTCATGGCGACAAGAGTGGTGCTGTCGTAGGCATTATCTCCTTCCTTAAGGCCCAGAAGTGTTTGCGAAAGGGCCACACTGCCATTCTAGCACTCGTTGCTGACACATCCACGGAAGAGAAGAGAATTGAAGACATCCCTATTGTGCGCGAATTTCCCGAGGTATTTCCTGAGGAATTACCTGGTCTTCCTCCTCATCGCCAAGTTGAGTTTCAAATCGAGCTAGCTCCTGGAGCAGCGCCAGTAGCTCGAGCACCATATCGTCTAGCCCCATCAGAACTCGAAGAACTGTCCACACAACTACAAGAACTCTTGGAAAAGGGTTTTATACGTCCTAGCTCTTCACCCTGGGGAGCTCCAGTCTTGTTCGTGAAGAAGAAAGACGGTACCTTCAGGATGTGTATTGACTATCGCGAACTTAACAAGGTGACTGTGAAGAATCGTTATCCTCTTCCACGTATTGACGACTTATTTGACCAGTTGCAAGGGTCGAGCTATTACTCCAAGATTGATTTGAGATCGGGATACCATCAGCTGAGAGTCCGAGATGAGGACGTCTCCAAAACAGCATTCAGAACTCGTTACGGCCATTACGAGTTTCCGGTTATGCCATTCGGGCTGACGAATGCACCGGCAGTCTTCATGGATCTCATGAACCGAGTGTGCAAGCCTTACCTGGATAAGTTCGTTATTGTGTTCATCGATGATATCCTGATCTATTCTAAGAGTCAGGAAGAACACGAGCAGCATCTACGACTTATGCTGGAACTACTTCGAAAAGAGCAGTTGTATGCCAAGTTTTCAAAATGTGACTTCTGGCTTCGCGAAGTCCACTTTCTAGGCCACGTGGTAAACAAGGATGGAATTCATGTGGATCCATCTAAGGTTGAATCGATTAAGAACTGGCCCGCACCCCGCACACCAACAGAAATCCGCCAATTCTTGGGTTTGGCCGGATATTACAGAAGGTTTATAAAAGATTTCTCCAAGATTGCGCAACCTCTCACATCACTGACTCAGAAGGGCGTCATCTATCGTTGGGGTGATGCACAGGAGTCCGCATTTCAACATCTAAAGGATAGACTTTGTAGCGCGCCTATCCTCTCATTGCCTGAAGGCACAGATGATTACGTGGTTTATTGCGATGCTTCCATCCAAGGACTGGGTTGCGTATTGATGCAACGTGACAAGGTCATTGCCTATGCATCGCGCCAACTTAAAGTTCATGAAAGAAACTACACTACTCACGACCTGGAGCTGGGAGCAGTTGTATTCGCGCTTAAGATATGGAGACATTACCTGTACGGTACCAAGTGCACCATTTACACCGATCACAGGAGTCTCGAGCATATCTTCAAGCAAAAGGAGTTAAACATGCGACAACGCCGATGGGTCGAACTCCTGAATGATTATGAATGCACTATCAAATACCATCCGGGCAAGGCCAATGTTGTGGCCGACGCCCTCAGTCGAAAGGACACTCTACATAAGCGTGTACGTGCTTTACAGCTTACCGTCCAATCCAACCTTCCCGCCCAGATTCGTGATGCTCAGGTCGAAGCATTGAAAGCAGAGAACATCAGGGCTGAGTCCCTACGAGGATCGAGGCAACGGCTAGAACAAAAGGAAGACGACGCCTACTATGTAACAGGGCGTATTTGGGTTCCACACTATGGCAACTTACGCGAGCTTGTGATGGATGAAGCACATAAGTCTCGTTATTCGGTACATCCTGGTTCAGATAAAATGTACCACGACCTCAAGACTACGTATTGGTGGCCTGGCATGAAAGCCCACGTAGCAACCTACGTCAGCAAGTGCTTGACTTGTGCGAGAGTCAAGTCTGAATATCAGAAACCATCAGGCCTACTTCAACAACCGGAGATCCCGAAATGGAAATGGGAGCAAATTTCCATGGATTTCGTTACTGGCCTGCCCAGATCTCAACGCGGAAACGATACCATTTGGGTGATCGTAGATCGACTAACCAAGTCTGCACATTTTCTGGCTATCAAAGAAACGGACAAGTTCTCTACTCTTGCAGACATTTACCTAAAGGAAGTGGTATCAAGGCACGGAGTGCCAATCTCTATTATATCTGATCGTGACGCACGTTTTACTTCTGAACTGTGGCAAGCAATGCACAAGTCCTTTGGCTCACGTTTAGATATGAGCACCTCTTATCACCCGCAGACGGATGGGCAATCTGAACGCACCATCCAAACCCTTGAAGACATGCTTAGGGCATGTGTAATCAATTTTGGTAACGGCTGGGAAAAGCACCTCCCGCTAGTGGAGTTCTCATATAACAACAGCTACCACACCAGCATCCAAGCCGCTCCGTTTGAGGCATTGTACGGACGCAAATGCCGATCACCTCTCTGTTGGGCAGAAGTTGGTGACAGCCAAATCACTGGCCCAGAACTTGTGGTAGATACCACCGAGAAAATTGCTCAGATACGACAGCGAATAGCGGCAGCTCGTGACCGTCAGAAAAAGCTATGCTGATAAAGGGAGAAAACCACTCGAGTTCCAGGTTGGGGACCGAGTGCTACTCAAAGTCTCACCTTGGAAAGGTGTAGTCCACCTTGGCAAACGAGGCAAACTCAACCCACGATACGTTGGACCCTTCGAGATCATTGAGAAAATTGGCAAGGTAGCCTACATGTTGAATCTACCCGAAAAACTCAGCGGAGTTCACAACGTATTCCACGTGTCAAATCTGAAGAAGTGTCTGTCAGATGAGACCCTCATAGTTCCTCTCAAGGAACTCACAATCGACGACCAGCTGCGATTCGTCGAGGAACCAGTAGAGATTACGGATCGAGATGTTAAGATCCTCAGGCGTACCAGGATACCTCTGGTCCGAGTTCGTTGGAATGCTCGTCGTGGCCCAGAGTATACATGGGAATGAGAAGACCAAATGAAACTCAAGTATCCCCAACTGTTTAAGAAAAACGCACCCACTACTGAGGCTGAAGCTACCGCAGAATTTCGGGACGAAATTCCAAATCAACGGGGGGATGATGTGACACCCCAGGAAAATCAGGAAAACAACGTAACTTAACTAGCTTCCTCAGTAACCACGCGCTAAATTTCGGGACGAAATTCTCTTAACAGGGGGAGAATGTGACAACCCTCGAATTTACATGTAACCGTACAGTTTATTAATAATAATAAATGTGCTTGACGACTGTGTGGAATTACTTAACTGCTTTCTGATATCTGTGTTATGCTTACACGTATTTGTTAAATGTACTAATAGTGTACAGAAAGGTCACTAAATAGTCCGTTATATTTTCCTAAGTGTTAGAAAGTAAAAACGTTGCAAAATATATAAGTAGGACGCCTTACGGATTAATTAAGCAGTTTAACGAAACAGTATCGAACCGAACAATCGGACTTTACCCGGAACCTAAAAATATTGTCAATGACATTGTTTTTCTTTTCTGAGCCAGTTAGGGTACCCGAATACCCTAACACCAGTTATAAATTACTACACACCTAATACTCTAATTTAAATCCCCTAATTAACTAACTAATACCTAAATTCTCTAGTTAAATCCCAACCAAACCCCTAACCCCCCTAACAAGATCGGTTCCCCATGGGGGACACCATCTTACAACTTGATTAAAATAATCCCCCCATGCCATATATCTAGATGACATAAGGACCCTTGGGTAATTAGATTGAGAAGTTTATAAATAATACCAAAGGTCCTTCATGTTTATTCATAACCACACTTAGAAAAATTCACTCCTCTCTCCCTTCCTCTTGACTTTCGGCTGAAACCATAGCACCACCCACCAACCATTTTCGATTTTGATCAAGCCATTCCAAGCATCCACAAGTGTGAAGGATCTCATACGAGGAAGCCCGGTGCTTGCGGATTGTCAAGGACCCCTCTACGTTGCTATTAACCACTCGTTTTTCACCTAGTTTCTTCCCTAGCCTTGAGCTAGTAGTAAGTGACTCTAAACACCTTCTTGATCTTGTCTAGAGTGGTTAATAAGAGTTTCGTCGGTTAAAAATTACGAACATAGAAGATCAAAGTCTAAAAGTTTACTAAAGTAATGAACAAGGTGGTTAATGGATGAATATGTGTGTAAATCATGTAGATCTTGTGTGGTTATGATGATTGGGTGATTATCTGATGCTTTACTGAATGATATTAGTATATGATGTTGTTGTGGTCACTAAACTCGTTAACGGAATCGATCGAACATGATTTAGATGGTTAAACACTTGAAATCAGAATCTGTCTAACTTTTACAGCCCACTTCTGTTGGCTGTAAACAGGTCTTAACCTCAACGAAAAATCGATATTTTGAATCTAAAATATGTCATTATGAAATACGGTTCTAATGGCACCGGAATCGTAATTTTTGGACTCCGTTTACTATTTTTAAAGTGTTAATTTGTAACAGCTACTTAAGCTGAATTTTGACAGCAATAAATGGGTGTCGTACTTTCAGACATAACCTGAGTTTTGTGATGAATCGGACCATGAAAATTTTACTGTAGATGATAACTGAAGTATTTGTAATTACCCCACTGGAATTTCGCAAATCGGACTTACGAATAATTTTTAATAAATTGTTTCGTGGACTGTGGTCAGAAATACATAAATCTGAGTTCAGTCCCGAATATGAATTTTTATAAAATATTGGTGATGAACCGGACCCCGATATTTTTACACAATAAGATATGGAATGTTTATGATGTTCTATAAAAATTTGGGAATTTTTGGAATAATCTAACTATTTTATTTAAATGTCCGAAAACAGCCGGTTTTGAGTATTAATGCTGAAACGACATAAGTAATGATTTGCGTGTCTAAATGTCGGGTATGCTATCTGTGAATGATTCGACATGTTATATATGTTATGTGCATTATCGTATGTTTGATTTTGAGTGGGGAATGGACGGGAAACTTAGATGGGCATAAACCGTTACAGTGATGCATGTTGTGTGATAGATACGTGTAGGAACTTTGTGTTCTATTTGAAAGCCACTAAATGACTAACTGGTAAATCATACTAGGACGTGGTTGACCGACCTTGACCGTTAGCTATATTGAGAATCTAACCGAGCAAACCGAGGTGAGTTCACACCCTTACTAAGGCATGGGATTCCCGGTGGTTGGGAATGGGATTGAATAACTACTCGTACTATCACTCTATTTATATTACCAACACTACTAGACTACTTACTACTGTCCTCGGATTGAGAAGGGCACGTACGTAAAACCTACGTACACTCACACTTACTACTGTCCTCGGATGAGAAGGGCACGTATGTAAAACCTACGTACACTCACACTTACTACTGTCCTCGGATGAGAAGGGCACGTACGTAAAACCTACGTACACTCACACTCACTACTGTCCTCGGATGAGAAGGGCACGTACGTAAAACCTACGTACACTCATACTTAACACCGTCCTCGGATTGGGAAGGACTCTTATGGATACGCCTAGTCTAGTAACATACATAATGGGAAGCCCCCACTAAATATCGTAAAGGTTTGGGAATCAAGAATAATGGGTAATACTTAGTTATGAAACGAACTTCCGATTCCTGATACGAACTCATTAACTAAACAACCAAACGTGAACTCACTCAACTTTGTTGTTGACTAGTTGTTACATGCCTTACAGGTCGCTAAATACTTGGAGCTTGCACGGGGAAGGAGTCGTTGTGGAACATAGGTTGTTATATCCCATACTTAATAATTGAACTTTATAAACCTATGGAACTTATGTTTGAAACTTTAAACTTATGAACTGTGAACTTATGTTTTGAACTCACGTTTACGCTTCCGCTGTTTAAACCAAACAAGGTTAACTAGCTTTGGTCACCAATCGTATTATGTTTGGTTTTATTTACTTAATTGAATTGTTCAATATGATTGGTGGCTCGAT